>CM076578.1:1105443384-1105552331 GCA_034641835.2 Pinus albicaulis
CATATAACAGGTTCGGGTCTGCCACTTCAATCGCAGCATATTACAAAAGACGTGCGATCAATCGGAAAGTTCTGATTGCGATTAAGATCCCGAACGCGATTGAACCTATTAACTCCATCGTATAACGCCATCGGGTCCGCCAATTTCAAGATGCAATCGGGCCCAACACTTAATATCTACCGATTGCGATTGGGAACTCGGATGCGATTAGCAATAAACTGTGGCATATAACTCGATCAGGTCCGGCCTTTGATCGGAGCACATAACAAAACTCCGCCGATTGAACCTTCTCTCCAATTGCGATTGGGGAGGGGTCCCACCGTATAAAGCTTGGTTCTTATAATAAAGCGCTCCACTTATATAACTGATATATAAGCTTAGACTTTTGTTTATATGATGTGCTGCACATAGATGTAAGGTGATGGATATATATATATATATATATATATATATATATATATATATATATATATATATATATATATATATATATATATATATATATATATATATATATATATCCTCCATCGGGGTAGGCGATTCTCGGAATTTATGTGCCTTGCCGCTTGGGGTTAAGCGATTCTCGGAATAAGGTTTATGAATTATGTGTAACGCCCATCGGGAAATGATTCTCAGAATTATACATATGACTGTATCTGCCGGCTTGGGCAATTCTCGGAATTTTATAACAGCTCTGCATATGCCTCTGCTGCTCCTGTCGCTTTGCCTCTACTGCAGTGATAACGGCTCTGCCTCTGTTATATTCGCTTCCTCTTCCTTCATTTGCTTCTTTGCTGCTTCCATTGTATTCCCTGCTTCCTTTGCCTGTTTCTGCTTCAGCGCTACCTCCTTTGCCATCAATGACAACATTTCCAACAGTCTCCCCCTTTGGCATGGATGGCAATCCACTTTCTCTGTTTGTCTTCTCTTTCTCCTGTTGCTTGCTCTTCCTCCTATTGTTTGTTCTTCCTCCCCCTTTGACATCAATGGCAAAGGGTTGCTTTTTTCATTTCCTTTTTCTGAGTTATGTTTAGGCCCTCTTCTGCTAATAATACTGATAATGCTGATCCTGTGGACCTGTTTTATGCTTCTCTTGCTTGTTGATTTCCTTTAGGAATGATATTTTCGTTTTTGTTCTCCCCCTGAAATTGTGCTTTCTCTTCATATTAGAGAGTAGCATCTACAGATACTACCCCTAATCTGTCTCTCAAATATTCGAATGGTTCTTTTGCAAGTGGTTTAGTAAATATATCTGTTGTCTGTTCTTTTGTTGGTACATACTCCAGTTTTACTATCTTCTGAGCCACTTGTTCTCGTAGAAAATGATACTTGATTGGAATATGTTTAGTTTTTGAGTGAAGTACAGGATTTTTTGATATACTTATAGCACTTGTATTATCACATTTGATTGAGATAGGTTCATTAATGCTTACCTTCTGCTGTCTTGAAGAGCTCGCTTCATCCACATGACTTGTGTAGCCACCGCCGCCGTCGCTATATATTCTCGTCTTTTGCATCAGACAGTGAGATATATGTTTGTTTCTCGCTTAACCATACCGACTTTCCTGAGCAGAATGCACCTCCACTTGTACTCTTCCTGTCATCCACACAGCTGGCCCAATCTGCATCTGTGTATGCTGTCAAAGTGAAGTTTTTTCTTTTAGGATACCAAAGCCCATACACTGCTGTTCCTTGTAGATATCTGAATATTCTTTTTACTGCCAGAAGATGATTTTGTTTAGGTGCTGCTTGATATCTGGCCACTAGTCCTACTGCTAGCATGATGTCTGGTCTTGATGCTGTCAGATACAGCAGGCTTCCTATCATGGATCTGTAGAGTTTTTGATCTATATCAGCAGACCCATCATCAGCACATAGCTTGCAACCTGTGGTCATGGGAGTTGAAACAGGTTTTCAGTCCCCCATTTTGAACTTTTTCAGCATTTCCTTTAAGTTTTTTTCTTGTGAGATGAATGTACCTGTGTTCTTTTGTTGAATTTGCAGTCCCAAGTAGAAACTAAGCTCTCCAATCATAGACATTTCAAACTCTGTTTTCATCTCATCAGCAAACCCTTTTGCTAGTTCATCTCTGTTCCTTCCAAACATAATGTCATCAACATATATTACAACAATCAGGAGTTCATCTTCATGGGCTTTTATGTATAGATTGATGTCTACTCCACCTCTCTTAAAACCCTGTTTTTGCAAATACTTATCCAGTCTTGAGTACCAAGCATGAGGAGCCTGTTTCAGTCCATATAGGGCTTTCTTCAGTCTGCACACATAGTCTTCTTTGTCTGTCAATGAGAAGCCTTTTGGTTGTTCCATGTAGACTTCTTCTTCTAAGTCTCCATTCAGAAATGCAGATTTTACATCCATTTGATATACTTTGAAGTTTTGGTAGCAAGAAAATGCCAGGAACATTCTGATAGCTTCCGTTCTGGCTACAGGGGCAAATGTTTCATCATAATCAAGTCCTTAGATTTGTGAATATCCTTTGCAGATAAGTCTAGCTTTGTTCCTGATTACCTGTCCTTCCTCATTCATTTTATTTTTGAATACCCATTTTGACCCTATGACATTTTTCTCAGTGGGTCTAGGAACTAGTTCCCAGGTATTATTTTTCTCAATTTGGTCTAATTCTTCATTCATAGCATTCATCCAAGACTTATCCTTGCTGGCTTCTTCAAATTTCTTTGGCTCTATTTGTGACAACATGGCTATGTATACCTCTTCAGTTTGTTCTGTTAGCTGCCTTCTTGTTTGGACCCCTACTCTCTTGTCTCCAATAATCTGATCTTCATGATGGTTCTTCTGAGTATATCTTGAGGGAGCTTTAGAACTCAGCTCTGTATCTTCTGTTGTCTTGCTTGTTTCCTCATCATCTTGGTTTTCTTCTTCATGGTTGTCTGATGGACTGCAACAGTCTGTTTCTCTTGTATTGTTTGGAAGTTCTTCATCAAATCTCACATCAATGCTTTCTACTATTTTCCGAAGGGTCTTGTTGTAGCACCTGTACCCTTTACTTTTGGATGCATATCCTAGAAATATCCCTTCATCTTCTCTTGCATCAAATTTGCCAATATTTTCATCATTATTCTTTATGTAACACTTGCTTCCAAAGATTTTGAAATGTTTGATTGAAGCTGGCTTTCCATGCCATAGTTCATAGGGAGTCCTGTCACTGCTTGGCCTTAAGTGGGATTTATTAAGGATATGTACTGCTGTGTGCACTACTTCTGCCCAGAAGGTTTGAGCTATATTATTCTCTTGCATCATGGCTCTGGAAATTTGTTGAACAGATCTGTTTTGTCTTTCAGCTAGTCCATTCTGCTGAGGTGTCCCTGCAATAGTAAATTGTTGTTTTATGCCATGTTCATTGCATAGGTCTGCAAAGTCATAATCAGTGAATTCACCTCCTCTGTCTGATATGATGCATTTCAGCTTGCATCCTGTCTAATTTTCTACTAATGCTTTGAATATTTTGAATTTGTCCAGAGCTTCCAATTTATTCTTGAGAAAAGAAACCCATGTCATTCCGGAGAAATCATCTATTATCAACATGAAGTAAGATTCTCCACTTGGTGTTTTAGTTCTTGCAGGTCCACACAGATCCATATGCACAAGCTGGAGTGGTCTTCTTGTTGATAACTCCTCTTTGGCCTTAAAGGATGTGCGGGTCTGTTTACCCAATTGACAAGATTTGCATATGGTATTAGAAGGCCTCTTTATTTCTGGCATGTCTCTGACAGCTTTCTTCTTGCTTAGTCTGATGATGTGATCGAAGCTGAGATGTCCCAATCTTTTATGCCATAACCATGACTCTTCTAGTTTGCTAAGATGACATGCTTCATCTTCCTCTTTCACAATGTAAACATTACTCTCTGTTCGAACTCCTTTGAGCAGAGTCTTACCTGTGGTGCTTGATCTGACTTCAAAATCTTGTGCCCTAAAGAGAACTTCACAGCCTTTGTCACACATCTAACTAACACTTAGTAAATTCTCTTTCAGCCCATCTACAAATAATACATCTTGGGCCTTTCCTTTGCCTTTACTTGATTCTCCTTCATAGTCTCTTCCAGTTTTTATCATGGGAGATCTTTGAGCACCCAGAATTTCATTCAACTTACTAGAACTTGTTGTTTGAGAGGAATTTATGACCACTTTCTTTTGAGCATTTTTTAATTTCTTCCTGCGACATACAACTTCTTCTTCCAGCTTCTCTTGTTCTCGAGTTTTATCCTTGATTTGCTGAAGTAACATATCTTCCATCTTCTTAGCTTCTTCAAGCTTTACTTTCAGCTGCATGAGGACTTCTGAATTTTGTTCTTCTTTCACACATTTGAGGAGAATCTCCTTTTGTTTTCTACATTTAAGTTTGAGTCTGTCAATCTCCTCCAGAGCACTTCTTAGCTCCCCCTCAAGGTCGACTTCCCCTTCTTCTTCTTCATCTTCTAGTAAGAGTCTTTCAATATCTTCTATGGCCATCAGTAAAAATTCAGAGGTTCCCTCTTCTTCGGAGGATTCATCGGAGTCTTCCGATGTACTACTGTCTTGTTGATGTACTACTGTCTTGTTGAGCATAGAAGGATTTTCTGCTGAATTTCTTTCCTTTCTGCCAGTTCTTTGATGTGTTTTTCTCTGATTCTTGAGCCTGATTTCTTTCTTTCTTGTGAGGACACTTAGCAGCATAGTGTCCCACTCTTCCATAGTTAAAGCATTTGAAGGGGAGTTTACCTTTGTATTTACCTGAGCCTCTATCCAATTTCTTGACAAACTTTGCCTCTTCTTCATCCGAGCAAGAGCATATGTCTCCCTCTTCTTCTTTCTTCTTTTCTGTTTTGAAAGCTGCTTCCCTCGTACTTGGCTTCTTCTGTGGGAGCCTCATTTCATAGGCTCTTAGATTTCCAAGTAGCTGGTTCATGGTCAAGGTCTCCCAATCAGCTGTTTCTTCTATTGCAGAAAATTTTGGATTAAACCTGGATGGAAGAGATCTTAGAATCTTTTGCACAATTATACTTTCTGGCATTTTTTCTCCAAGAGCTTTCATATTGTTAATAATTTCTGCAGCTTTTAGGAAGAAACTGGCAATGTCTTCATCATCATTCATTTTTAAGTTTTCAAACTAGGCTCTATATACTTGAAGTTTGGCAGTTTTTACTTTCTGGTCTCCCTCATGTATGTTCTCAAGAGTATCCCATATTTTTTTGGCAGTGTCTTTGTGCATTACTTTAATAAACTCTGCTTCACATAATCCATTTAGGATGGCATTCATGGCTTTTGCATTAGCCACAAAATCTTGTTTTGAGTCTTTTTCTGTGTCAGTTGCCTTTGGGGCATATCCTAATTCCACAGCAGCCCAGACTTCTATTCCCAGAGACATTATGTATGTCCTTATTCTGATTTTCTAGAAAGCATAATTTTCACCGCTGAAGAAAGGGGCTTTATTGGTTGAGCATCCTTCTTTACTAGCCGTCTTGGGAACCGAGGATCTCCTTTCAGTTGTTAGACTTGTACAAAGGAACCTGCTCTGACACCAATTGTTGAATCTTTAAATTAAACCGAGTCGGGGGGTGAATCCGCCATCACATACATAATATTTTCAAAATTTTGACCAAATTCATTTATAGCTTACCCTAGAACTCGATGCGTATTAAAATGTTGCAACGCACAAGAAATTAATGAGACACCACACTTATGTTGAGAGCAGCAACCAATTAAGCAGATTGAAAGAATCACATCAACACATAAGAAACACACACAGAGACAACAGATGTTAGTGGAAACCCATAAAGGGAGAAAACCACATCTTATTATTGTTGTGATGCAAAGGCAAGCTCCAACTCCCTCTCACCACTGTTTTCTGTAGGCACCAACCTACAAGAGGCTCTATCCTCAATTCTGCAAGCTACAACTTGCAAGGAAGCACCAACTCCCTTCGATTTTCTGCAGGCACCAACCTATAGGAGGCTCCAACCTCAGTCAGCTACAACTGACAGCTATCAAGCTGCAACTTGATAAGGAAGCTCCAACTTCCTCAATTTTCCAAACTGAATGTTTGCTGATTTACCTCAGATATCAGCTCTGTTCTGTAGCTTCTCTTTCTGCTCTTCTTTTAGTCTCCTCTGTCTTACACTTCTATACTCTGCCTTCTCTAGATTTACACTCTCTAACACCCCTTGCATATATAGATGATATTATTTATAGATTTGCTCACATGACTGTTTGTATTCTACTTGGAATTTGAAATGGACAATCATGTCTCTTTGCCTTCTACCTTCTCACTCCTTTTATCTGCTTATTCAGGAAATATAACTGTAGGTATCAATTTAACATTACAGTGGGACTTTGTTCTCTCTCGGAGACTTGCCAATGCATCACAAACAATAAAAACAATTAAAACATTTACATTCGAATTACAATGTGAACTCCAGCTCAACTCATTTAGTCTTTTGAATTGGTACGCATTCGTCTTTTCTTCGTCAGTTGCTTTTCTTTCAGGATCGTGTTTCTTTATTTCTCCTTTTCGTCTGCTGCTTTTCTTCTTCGTCCCTCTCGTGGGGTGTAACCGTCGTATACGTGTAACTCGTGGCTTTTAAATAAATAAAAATGTGTACCCGTCAAAAGCCTAACGTGCAATTCCAACCCTTTTCATGCCACGAGTGTCTTGTTGATGTGGCGAGTTCCACAAGCCGGAACATACATATATCACAACAATCGTTGTATGTTAAAAATCGCCCTCCACCTTAAGCCGAGGCCCGTAGGTCCATAGACCACGCGGCGTATTTCAATATAATTCCAACCGTTACATAAAACAACTCTCGGCGTTTATAACACCTTTTTAATAGCACAATATTCACAATCCTTATCATGAACTATCAACAATAAAACCCTTTCTTATGTAACTTTCGGTGATTTATAGACCCATTTAACATAAGAAACAACCTTTTGGGCCCACTTGTCGATCTTTGTCTATCCGCCGATGTGATGAGCTGCCTCTGATGCGATGTATCACTCTTGATTACTTCCGATTACGATTAACCACAATCACAAATCGCATTATCAAGCTCCGCTGCCACACTTTCACTCCGATGCGATTGACCAGTGCCGATGCGATTGCACCGTAAGTCAAAATACATATAAAGTCATAACTTATAGACCCACGGTCCGAACTGAACAAATGCACCCAAGAACACAGAAAAGTTCGATCGCGACGTAACACCTGGGATGCGATTTGCACATATTAACTCCCGCATATAACAGGGTCGGGTCCGCCACTTCAATCGCAACATATTACAAAAGACGTGTGATCAATTGGAAAGTTTCGATTGCGATTAAGATCACGGACGCGATTGAACCTATTAACTCCATCGTATACTTACCCAAGTCCGCTCTAATGAAGATGCACCTGGGCTCAACCGCCATGATCTACCGATTGCGATCGGGAACTCGATGTGATTAGCAATAAGCTTGGCATATAACCTCGATTCAAGTCCGGTCTTTGATCGGAGCATATAACAAAACTCTGTCGATTGAACCTTTTCTCCGATTGCGATTGGGGAAGGGTTCCACCGTATAAAGCTTGGTTCTTATAATAAAGATCTCCACTTATATATTTAAGCTTAGACCTTTGTTTATGTGATGCGCTGCACATATATGTAAGATGATGGATATATATATATATGTATCCTCCATCGGGGTAGGCGATTCCCGGAATTTATGTGCCTTGCCACTTGGGGTTAAGCGATTCCCGGAATAAGGTTTATGAATTATGTGTAACGCCCATCGGGTAATGATTCTCGGAATTATACATATGACTGTATCTGCCGGCTTGGGCGATTCTCAGAATTTTATAACAGCTCTGCCTCTACCTCTGACTCTGCTGCTCCTGTCGCTTTGCCTCTGCCTCTGCCTCTACTGCAGTGATAACGGCTCTGCCTCTGTTATATTCGCTTCCTCTGCCTTCATTTGATTCTTTGCTGCTTCCATTGTATTCGTTGCTTCCTTTTCTTGTTTTTGCTTCAGCGCTGCCTCCTTTGCCATCAATGACAACATTTCCAACAGTCTCCCCCTTTGGCACTGATGGCAATCCACTTTCTCTGTTTTCCTTCTCTTTCTCCTGTTGCTTGTTCTTCCTCCTGTTGTTTGTTCTTCCTCCCCCTTTGACATCAATGGCAAAGGGTTGCTTTTTGCATTTCCTTTTTCTGAGTTATGTTTAGGCCCTCTTCTGCTAATAATACTGATAATGCTGATCCTGTGGACCAATTTTATGCTTCTCTTGCTTGCTGATTTCCTTTAGGAATGATATTTTCGTTTTTGTTCTCCCCCTGAAATTGTGCTTTCTCTTCATATTAGAGAGTAGCATCTACAGATACTACCCCTAGTCTGTCTCTCAAATATTCAAATGGTTCTTTGGCAAGTGGTTTAGTAAATATATCTGATGTCTGTTCTTTTGTTGGTACATACTCTAGTTTTACTATCTCCTGAGCCACTTGTTCTCATATAAAATGATACTTGATTGGAATATGTTTAGTTTTTGAGTGAAGTACAAGATTTTTTGATATACTTATAGCACTTGTATTATCACATTTGATTGAGATAGGTTCATTAATGCTTACCTTCATGTCTTGAAGAGTCTGCTTCATCCACATGACTTGAGTACAACAGGTTGCTGCTGCTATATATTCTGCTTCAGCTGTTGACAAGGAGATAGATGTTTGTTTCTTGCTTAACCATGCCACTAGACTTTCTCCTAGATAGAAAGCACCTCCACTTGTACTCTTCCTGTCATCAACACAACTGGCCCAATCTGCATCTGTGTATGCTGATAAAGTGAATTTTTTGCTTTTAGGATACCAAAGTCCATACAGTGTTGTTCCTTGTAGATATCTGAATATTGTTTTGACTGCCAGAAGATGGTTTTGTTTAGGTGCTGCTTGATATCTTGCCACTAGTCCTACTGCTAGCATGATGTCTGGTATTGATGCTGTCAGATACAGCAGGCTTCCTATCATGGATCTGTAGAGTTTTTTATCTATATCAGCAGACCCATCATCAGCACACAGCTTGCAACCTGTGGTCATGGGATTTGACACAGGTTTGCAGTCCCCCATTTTGATCTTTTTCAGCATTTCCTTTAAGTATTTTTCTTGTGAGATGAATGTACCTGTGTTCTTTTGCTGAATTTGCAGTCCCAAGTAGAAACTAAGCTCTCCAATCATAGACATTTCAAACCTTGTTTTCATCTCATCAGCAAACCCTTTTGCTAGTTCATCTCTGTTGCTTCCAAACATAATGTCATCAACATATATTACAACAATCGGGAGTTCATCTTCATGGGCTTTTATGTATAGATTGCTATCTACTCCACCTCTCTTAAAACCCCGTTTTTGCAAATACTTATCCAGTCTTGAGTACCAAGCACGAGGAGCCTGTTTCAATCCATATAGGGGTTTCTTCAGTCTGCACACATAGTCTTCTTTGTCTGTCAATGAGAAGCCTTCTGGTTTTTCCATGTAGACTTCTTCTTCTAAGTCTCCATTCAGAAATGCAGATTTTACATCCATTTGATATACTTTGAAGTTTTGGTAGCAAGAAAATTCTAGGAACATTCTGATAGCTTCCATTCTGGCTATAGGGGAAAATGTTTCATCATAATCAAGTCCTTCGATTTGTGAATATCCTTTGCAGACAAGTCTAGCTTTGTTCCTGATTACCTGTCCTTCCTCATTCATTTTATTTTTGAATACCCATTTTGACCCTATGACATTTTTCTCAGTGGGTCTAGGAACTAGTTCCCAGGTATTATTTTTCTCAATTTGGTCCAATTCTTCATTCATAGCATTCATCCAAGACTTATCCTTGCTGGCTTCTTCCAATTTCTTTGGCTCTATTTGTGACAACATGGCTATGTATACCTCTTCAGTTTGTTATGTTAGCTGCCTTCTTGTTTGGACCCCTACTCTCTTGTCTCCAATGATCTGATCTTCAGGATGGTTCTTCTGAGTATATCTTGAGGGAGCTTTAGAACTCATCTCTGTATCTTTTGTTGTCTTGCTTGTTTCCTCATCATCTTGGTTTTCTTCTTCATGGTTGTCTGATGGACTGCAACAGTCTGTTTCTCTTGTATTGTTTGGAATTTCTTCATCAAGTCTCACATCAATGCTTTCTACTATTTTTCGAAGGGTCTTGTTGTAGCACCTATACCCTTTACTTTTGGATGCATATCCTAGAAATATCCCTTCATCTTCTCTTGCAACAAATTTGCCAATATTTTCATCATTATTCTTTATGTAACACTTGCTTCCAAAGATTCTGAAATGTTTGATTGAAGCTGGCTTTCCATGCCATAGTTCATAGGGAGTCCTGTCACTGCTTGGCCTTAAGTGGGCTTTATTAAGGATATGTACTGCTGTGTGCACTGCTTCTGCCCAGACGGTTTGAGCAATATTATTCTCTTGCATCATGGCTCTGGCAATTTGTTGAACAGATCTGTTTTGTCTTTCAGCTACTCCATTCTGCTGAGGTGTCCATGCAATAGTAAATTGTTGTTTTATGCCATGTTCATTGCATAGGTCTGCAAAGTCATAATCAGTGAATTCACCTCCTCTGTCAGATCTGATGCATTTCAGCTTGCATCCTGTCTGATTTTTTGCTAATGCTTTGAATATTTTGAATTTGTCCAGAGCTTCTGATTTATTCTTGAGAAAAGCAACCCATGTCATTATGGAGAAATCATCTATTATCAACATGAAGTAAGATTCTCCACTTGGTGTTTTAGTTCTTGCAGGTCCACACAGATCCATATGTACAAGCTGGAGTGGTCTTCTTGTTGATAACTCCTCTTTGGCCTTAAAGGATGTGCGGGTCTGTTTACCTAATTGACAAGATTTGCATACGGTATTAGAAGGTCTCTTTTATTTATGCATGTCTCCTCGACATCTTTCTTCTTGCTTAGTCCGATGATGTGATCGAAGCCGAGATGTCGCAATATTTTATGCCATAACCATGACTCTTCTAGCTTGCTAAGATGACATGCTTCATCTTCCTTTTCACAATGTAAACATTACTCTCTCGTTCGAACTCCTCTTTGAGCAAGAGTCTTACCTGTGGTGCTTGATCTCGACTTCACAATCTTGTGCCCTAAAGAGAATATCGTAGCCTTTGTCACACATCTGACTAACACTTAGTAAATTCGCTTTCATCCCATCTACAAATAATACATATTGGGCCTTTTATTTTCCTTTACTTTATTCTCCTTCAAAGCCTATTCCAATTTTTATCATGGGAGATATTTGAGCACCCAGAATTTCATTCAACTTACTAGAGCTTGTTGTTTGAGAGGAATTTATGACCACTTTCCTTTCAGAATTTTATAATTTCTTCCTAAGACATACTACTTCTTCTTCCAGCTTCTCTTGTTCTCGAGTTTTATCCTTGATTTTCTGAAGTAACATATCTTCTATCTTCTTAGCTTCTTCAAGCTTTAATTTCAGCTGCACGAGGACTTCTAAATTTTGTTCTTCTTTCACATATTTGAGGAGAATCTCTTTTTGTTTTCTACATTTTAGTTTGAGTCTGTCAATCGCCTCCAGAGCACTTCTTGGCTCCCCCTCAAGGTTGACTTCCCCTTCTTCTTCTTCATCTTCTAGTAAGAGTCCTTCAATATCTTCTATGGCCACCAGTAAAAATTCAGTGGTTCCCTCTTCTTTGGAGGATTCATCGAAGTCTTGCAATGTACTGCTGTCTTGTTGAGCATAGAAGGATTTTCTGCTGAATTTCTTTCCTTTCTGCCAGTTATTTGATGTGTTTTTCTCTAATTCTTGAGCCTAATTCCTTTCTTTCTTGTGAGGACACTTAGCAGCATAGTGTCCCACTCTTCCATAGTTAACGAATTTGAAGGGGATTTTACCTTTGTATTTACTTGAGCCTCTATCCAATTTCTTGACAAACTTTGCCTCTTCTTCATCCGAGCATGAGCATATGTCTCCCTCTTCTCCTTTCTTCTTTTCTGTTTTAAAGGTTGCTTCCCTCGTACTTGGATTTTTCTGTGGGAGCCTCATTTCATAGGCTGTTAGATTTCCAAGTAGCTAGTTCATGGTCAAGGTCTCCCAGTCAGTTGTTTCTTCTATTGCAGACACTTTTGGATTAAACCTGGATGGACGAGATCTTAGAATCTTTTGCACAATTATAATTTCTGGCATTTTTTCTCCAAGAGCTTTCATATTGTTAATAATTTTTGCAGCTTTTAGGAAGAAACTGGCAATGTCTTCATCATCATTCATTTTTAATTTTTCAAACTGGGCTCTATATACTTGAAGTTTGGCAGTTTTTACTTTCTGGTCTCCCTCATGTATGTTCTTCAGAGTATCCCATATTTTTTTGGCAGTGTCTTTGTGCATTACTTTAATAAACTCTGCTTCACATAATACATTCAGGATGGCATTCATGGCTTTTGCGCTAGCCACAAAATCTTTTTTTGAGTCTTTTTCTGTGTCAATTTCCTTCGGGGCATATCGTAATTCCACAACAGCCCATACTTCTATTCCTAGAGACATTATGTATGTCCTCATTCTGGTTTTCCAGAAAGCATAATTTACACCAGTGAAGAAAGGGGCTTTATTGGTTGAGCATCCTTATTTACTAGCCATCTTGGGAACCTAGGATCTCCTTTCAGTTGTTAGACTTGCACAAAGGAACCTGCTCTGATACCAATTGTTGGATCTTTAATTAAACTGAGGGGGGGGGGGGGGTGAATCAGTTTAATACATACATAATATTTTCAAAATTTTGACCAAATTTATTTATAGCTTAATTTGTGAACAGTATTAAAATGTTGCAGCCAATAGTAAATTAATGTGACACCACACTTATATTGAGAGCAACAAACAATTAAGCAGATTGAAAGAATCACATCAACACATAAGAAACACACACAAAGACAGCAGATGTAAATGGAAACCCATAAATGGAGAAAACCACACCTTATTATTGTTGTGATGCAAAGGCAAGCTCCAACTCCTTCTCACCACTGTTTTCTGTAGGCACCAACCTACAGGAGGCTCTATCCTCAATTCTGCAAGATACAACTTGCAAGGAAGCACCAACTCCCTTCGATTTTCTGCAGGCACCAACCTACAGGAGGCTCCAATCTCAGTCAGCTACAACTGACAGCTATCAAGCTGCAACTTGATAGGGAAGCTCCAACTTCCTCAATTTTCCAACCGAAGGCTTGTCAATTACCTCCTTCTATACTTCCGTTTCCGTAGCCTCCCTAATCGCTCTTCTTTAGTCTTCTCCGTCTTACACTTCTCTATACTCCTCGCCTTCTCTCGATTTACACTCTCTAACACCCTCGTATATCTGGGACCAGATATTATTTATAGATTTTCTCACATGACTGTTTGTATTCTACTTGGAATTCGAAATGGATAGTCATGTCTCTTTGCCTTCTGCCTTCTCACTCCTTTTATCTGCTTATTCAGGAAATATAACTGTAGGTATCAATTTAACATTACAGTGGGAATTTGTTCTCTCTCGAAGACTTGCCAATGCATCACAAACAATAAAAACAATTAAAACATTTACATTCGAATTACAATGTGAACTCCAACTCAACTCATTTAGTCTTTTGAATCGCTACACATTTGTCTTTTCTTTGGCTGTCTTTGTCTTTTCTGTGATTGTGTTTTATCTCCTTTCGGATCTGTTTGCTTTTATGTCCTTCCGTGGGGTGTAATCACAGATACGTGTAATCGTGCCTTTAAATAAATAAAATGCAATTGGCCGACTTTTAAATTAGGGAAATTCCAACCTCTTTTCATGCCACGTAGCAAGTTCTGTCGATGTGGCGAGTTCCAAGTGTTTTAACATACACATATCACAATTGCATTATGGCTACAACCGCCCTCCAATTTTTTTTCGAGGCTCCGTGGTCACGTAATTAACACATATTTTAGTACAATCGCAACCGTTTCATAAAACAACTCTCGACGTTTATAACACCTTTTTAATAACACAGTATTCACAATCTTTATCATAAACTTTCAACAATAAAACTCGTTCTTATGTAACTTTTGGTGATTTAATAATAGACCCATTTAACATAAGAAACAACCTTTTGGGCCCACTTTCCGATCTTTGTCTATCCGCCGATGCGATGAGCTGCCTCCGATGTGATGTATCACTCTTTGATTACTTCCGATTGTGATTAATCGCAATCGCAAATCGCATTGTCAAGCTCTGCTGCCACACTTTCACTCCGATGCGATTGACCAGTGCTGATGCGATTAGACCGTAACTCAAACATATAAAGTCATAACTTATAGATCCATCGGGTCCAAACTTTGAACAAATGCAATTGGGGCACACAATAGAAAAGTTTCGATTGCGATCAGAACACGGATGCGATTTTCACATATTAACTCCCGCATATAACAGGATCAGGTCCACCACTTCAATCGCAGCATATTACAAAATTCGTGTGATCAATCGGAAAGTTCCGATTGCGATTAAGATCCCGGACGCGATTGAACCTATTAACTCCATCGTATAACGCCATCGGGTCCGCCAATTTCAAGATGCAATCGGGCCCAACACTTAAGATCTACCGATTGCGATTGCGAACTCGGATGCGATTAGCAATAAACTGTGGCATATAACTCGATCGGGTCCGGCCTTTGATTGGAGCACATAACAAAACTCCGCCGATTGAACCTTTTCTCCGATTGCGATTGGGGAGGGGTCCCACCGTATAAAGCTTGGTTCTTATAATAAAGCGCTCCACTTATATAACTGATATATAAGCTTAGACTTTTGTTTATATGATGCGCTGCACATATATGTAAGGTGATGGATATATATATATATATATGTATCCTCCATCGGGGTAGGCGATTCCCGGAATTTATGTGCCTTGCCGCTTGGGGTTAAGCGATTCCCGGAATAAGGTTTATGAATTATGTGTAACACCCATCGGGAAATGATTCTCGGCATTATACATATGATTGTATCTGCCGGCTTGGGCGATTCTCGGAATTTTATAACGGCTCTGCCTCTGCCTCTGCCTCTGCTGCTCATGTCGCTTTGCCTCTGCTTCTGCCTCTGTTGCAGTGATAACGGCTCTGCCTCTATTATATTCGCTTCCTCTACCTTCATTTGCTTCTTTGTTGCTTCCATTGTATTCGCTGCTTCCTTTGCCTGTTTCTACTTCAGCGCTGCCTCCTTTACCATCAATGACAACATTTCCAACAAACAATGCTCCGGAGGACCGCACGAAGCACTGTTAATCTTCCTCCCAATGTCAGCCATTTGTTTGCCCATCCGGAAATTCTTTTGTTTTACCTATTCATTAGCCAATCCCAATCTCCCCAACTGTATTTGTTTGCTTCGAGGTGGAAGCCCAAATAAAGTAATCCCTCACTGAGTAGACTCCTTTTTATCCCAAATAGGTCCCCCATTTCCATACAATGAGCATCCTCTATGTCTTTCGAAATCAATACTGATTTTACCTTACTCATATTCACACTAGGTGCCTCATTGAATATCAATAGTAATATGTGAATATGCCACCAATCCTCATCACTATGCATACCCCAAAAAATAAGTCATCCATGAACATAAGCTGTGACACTCTGACTCTGTTGGAGACCTTGATACCACGAATCAAACCTGAATTCCTAGCCTCTTTAATTGAATAGCTCAAACTATCCATTTCTAAAATGAAAAGTAACGGGGATAGAGAACATACATGTCTAAGGCCCCGATGTGCTTTGAAAAACCTAGTCGGAAGCCCATTGATTAAAATTGCGTAGTTCGTGGAATATATGCAAGAAAGAATCCAATTTATATTACTCACAGAGAGTCCAATTTTATGTAAAATCAGCTAGATAAAACCCAAATCGAGACAATCAAATGCTTTAATCAAATATATTTTAATCGTGCTCGACTTATCTTCATTGAGTGAAGGCATTCCTAGGCCACATCGATTGTGTCCTGGATTTTTTTGCCTTTCAAAAAGGAAAACTTCACAGGGGAGAAATGTTAGAGATAATCTTTTTTAGCCTGATAGACAAAAGCTTAGAAAATTTCTTATACAATGCGTTTCATAGAGAGATGGGTCTATAGTCTGAAAAGGAAGATGGACTGACCATCTTCAGAATTAATGCAATGAAGGTTACGTTTAATCCACCATCAATTACCCCCTTCATTATAGATTCCTCCACCGCTACAATGATGTCCGTTGACATGAGGTCGAAGAAGTGCTGAAATAACTCAATGTTCTATTCATTAATACCAGGGCTTTTCTCTTTGGTAGTTAATTTGATAACCTCCATGAGCTCCTCTATTCCAATTGTTCTGCCGATGTACTCATTGGATTCCAAATTAAACATATTAGGAAGATTTCTAATCGATTGCAACATTGCATCCAACTCTGGGTTATTGGCAGAGTATTGTAATTTGAAATGTTGTTGTGCTACCTGCATTAGATCACCTTGGTTGGATATATTCTGCCCTTCTATGTCCCTGATGATCTTAATTTCATTCTTCAGTTTTTTGGCGTTGGCATAAGCATGAAAAAACTTAGAATTATTGTCAGCCTCCTTCACCCAGATAGCCCTACTTTGTAATCTTCTATCTGATTCCTTTCTCTGCATAATTTTGTTTTTATCCCCAATCAGCTCAATAATATTCTATTTATATGTCTCCAAGAAGAACATAGGATCTAGTGGATCGTTATAATATGACATGGTGGAATGTATGTCTTTAAGATTTTAAGCTTCCATCCTTTCCTTGTCCGCCATCCAGGATTTAGTCTCCTTTTTAAGAACTCTCAACTTATCAATTATGTGAACCATAACACCCTCTACCCTCTTGACTAATAGTTTTCCCAACTTTCTGCCACCAAAATATGAAAATCCAGATCCATAATCCATATTGGATTAAATTTGAAAGGTTTGACACCCATTCTGGCTTCCCCTTCCCACTGTAGATGTATCAAACAATGATCCGATATAAATATGGATAGAACAGATGAAGAGACCCACTTATTCCTATCATACAAAACTAATTAGGATCTCATCCAACCTTTTAACAATCCCCACATTACCCATTCTCCCATTGCACCAAGTTGGGACCAAAATGTCTCGCTTAATATACCTGAGATCAAAAGCAGTAAAAGATCCTTGAAGAAGTTTGATAATGGGCCTATGTGTGCACTATTCCCCCATATTTCCCGTCCACTTATAGTCAAATCTAGATAGCATGTGATAATAATAGATGAAAGAGAGAGGATTCCAAATTCCATAATTTTGTCCCAAAATAGCCTTCTCGCCACATATGGGGTGTACATGTTCAGAAGAAGAATCCTATCCACAAAACCCTTGTAATATCCTATGAGAAGAATACTCGCGTTAGTAATGAATGCCAATGCCTTATAGAATGATGGATCCCACATAGCCCACATTCCCCCTGAATGCCCTTCAACGCCTTTCGCACAAATCAGCCAATGCGAACAAATAGATAACATAAATGACCAAGAACAATTAACATTACACATAGTTTCTTGAAAGAAGATACTAGTCGTGTTAATAGTAATAACCAGATCCCTGAGTGCTCTAATATTATGAGCAACACCCAGTCCCCTTATGTTAAGGGATATAATATTCATCAGGGCACTCCTTTCGTGGGATTGTATACTCTAAGGACTCGCTCATTTCGACCATTAATGTTCCAATTCCTTGCCTCTGCTTCCTCTAGGTTCCCATATTCTTGTGAAACCCCATTATGTCATAGATACTTAATATTGGGGCCATAGTTTAATATGGAGGATTTTTTTTTTTTATTTGGGGTTTTTCTTCTTCTTTGAAGCAGGAGTCCCCTTGACATTCAAACCCCCCTCCCCCTGTCCATACTGGTAGCAAGACCTCCTTATCTCCAATGGTTCCATAGAAAAGGAAGAGGAACCCGATTTTAGGTTTCCCAATTCCACGTCTGGTGAAATACGGTTTGGAAGAGTAGGTATAGATATTTGGTCGGAAAAAGGAGAAGGAGGAGTGTCCACTACAGGAGCGGGACAATTCAGAGGCTGATGCCCAATTTCATTAGGGTTAGCCCCCAATCCCGATTAGATCGAAGGCTAGGGAATGGATTCTTCAGTTAATGACCCCCGCTCTAGATATCTTAGGGCCCCAATAAGAAATTATTCGGAGCCCAAACCCAACATTAGGTAACTTCAATTCATTCTCAAAAAGCATAGAGGAGGAGATAAAATGATTACTAGGCAAGTTGCAGGAGAAATCAGGGTGTTGCCCAAATAATATAAGTCCAGACATCCTTCCAGAGGCCACCGCAAGAGAATACATTCCAGATTCCTTCCCAACATTAAAATGCCTCTTACATTCCTGGCATAAATGTTCAGTCTCATGACAGAGGAGACATATAAAGGGGATGGCCCAGTAATCAATTAAGAAAAGGATAGAAGAGTGTCCCCATTTAATATCCAATTCTTCCAATAGAACTTTTCCGAAATCAACATCAACAATGACCCAAGCCATCCTTTTATCCATTTATCATATACTTCCTTCGTTCCAAAAGAAAAAATAACCCAATATATCAACAATCTTCCTAATGGCGACCTCGTTCCATAATTCTACAGGAAAACCGAGCATTTTTTTCCCAAACTAGACTCCTGTTTATGGTCACCATGAAGGGGTCAAACCCCACATTCCATCTCTGCAGTTCCAAGATACCCGCCCCTTTAACCCATGGCAAATCCAATATGTGGTCTGCATCTGCAATAGATAACAAATGGAAGCATAGGAAGCCTTTCAAAAGAAGGCTAATTTTAGGTCTATATTTGAGTTTGGGGAGCCAACAATGCTCCACCCAAGACTTTAGTCGTTCCCCGTTCATATTCAGATGTAGCCACTTACCCATAGGAGCCTTAGACCTCAGGCATTCAAAACTGTCCAGAAAATAGTCTACCTCCAGAAGAAGCAGAGGCTCGCTAGAATATGTTGATTTTTGGTAGCATTAGAAATGCTCCAAGTCTCAAAATTTGCGAAGAGACTTAGACACGTGTATTCCAAATAACCAATAAATCGTTTTTGGAAATTCCACTCAGAACATATTTTATTAAAATAATTAATTATTTTAATGGAGAACCTAAGTCTAAACTTAGGGAAATTAAATAATTAAAGGGCATTAATAAAACAGAGTGTAAATCTCTAGAAGACACGGATCAAGTCAAGTTATGATCTTAGCCGTTGATTAAAGATCTAATCTCGGTCGTTGATATCTCAACGAAAATACTATAAAAGAAGACTTGAGGGTCATTTGGAAAACACACCAGTCCAAATACTCAGTTGCTCGAGTAAATTGATTTTCTCAGTGGCTAAAGTTCAACAAGAGAAAATAGATCTAGAGGGAGAGTTGCAGGTGGAGGAGAGGCAGAGAGGGTTCAACAGCAGTCCGGGGTGCAGGAGTAGGTGACACAGTGGCAGGAAGAGATGTTGTAGGGGCAGGAAGGGAACAACGCAGAAGGGTAACACAGTTCTGCGCATTACCCACGTAGATCCAGCGCAGTGGTGATGCAGCAGGTCCAAGAGGGTCCTTCCGAGGTCATTTCTCATCATCTATATTTGTGAGAAGGTTGTCAAGTGTTATCATAGAAATTTTCTCCTCGTTACTGCTGATTGTAAATTGTACAATAATATCACTACTGAATAATAGAAACCCTCATCTTCTGCACTGGTTTTCTCGCATTGGGTTTTTCTAGGGACAAATTTCCAAAATATCTGCGTCATTTGTGTGCTAGTATTTTCCTTATTGTTTTGCTCAATAATTATATGGTGAAGTCTGCACTTGAATTTATTTCGATATTTACTGAAGATATTTCTGCAAATAACTTATTTCTAAATAATAAGTAGAAGAAATAACATCAGATAATGCATTAGGATTTCAAGTTGAAATTTTCACATGGTATCGGAGTAAGGTTAGGCGAGAAAGCAGGAGGATCTACACCAAAGGGGATCTCATGGTGTTGCTTTGGCAGAAAATAGTACCCCCGAGAGCTCACGCATTCCTTTTACATAAACTGTTGGAGAAGGGAAAAACATGGAGAAGATGGAATATCTAGTTATATTAGAGTTGGCCTCTAGGCTGGAAAAAAAATTGTGTGCTTATCCAACATTGCATCATCAGATGGTTGATATATTGATAGCGGGGCTTCAACCCATATGACTGGGGAAAGAAATCATTTCTCTAGCTATCAAGAAGAATGGATGGAATTCCAAATTACTATGGGAAACAAGACAAAGTGTACCCCTGTAGGAAAAGGGACCGTATAATTTCATACAGAAGTAGGAGAGAGTCTCTAAGCCACGAATATGTTTCATGTGCCAGGTATGGGAATGAATTTACTTTCAGTATCTCAATTGCAGGACAAGGGATATGACATACTTTATTGAAATAAAATTCTATGTCAAACATCCAAGCTGGAAGAAGAAGGTTTAAATTGGGACTTGAAGCAATAGACTATACAAGTTGCAGCTTGAGTCTCCAATGGCACTGATAGGCAACAATCTAAGCAGTGAATCCGATTTGAATGAACTATGGCACAAGCGAATGGTGCATCTACATCATGGAGCTCTGAGAATCCTCAAAGAAACAATTACGGTAGTTCTAGTTCTTAGTACCAAACATGATGACGTACGCAAAGGGTGTGTTTTAGGAAAATACACTCAAGAAACATATTCTAGGAGCAACAATAGGGTGAAAAGTGTATTGGGACTAATACACTCAGATATCTATGGACCAGTGTCCACTAGAGCTCTTGGTGGAAGTGAATATTTGTCACTTTCATAGATGACCATTCCAAGAAAACTTGGATTTACTTCCTTAAGAGCGAGGATGAGGTCTTTGATCGATTCATAGAATTCAAAAATCCGGTAGAAAACCTGGTTGGGAAGAAAATCAAAGTATTGTGTTCAGATAACGGTGGTGAATATATCGATAAATAATTCATATACTTTTGCGCAAGGGAGGGCATCAAAAGAGAATGGAAAAATCCTTATAATCCAGAGCATAATGGAGTTGCAGAAAGGAAGAACATGACTATTGTAAGGGCATTAAAGACAATGTTGTATGACTAGGGTCTGCCTAGATTTATGTGGGCAGAAGCATGCCGCACAAATGTATATATCTAGAATAGGACCACTCATAGAGCATTTGGAAAGACATTGCCCGAGAGTGTCTTTACAGGGACGAAGCCAGAGGTAAGTCACCTTAGGATTTTTGGGACTGTGACATATTGTCATGTCCCAGATGAGAAGAGTAAAAAATTAGATCAGATTGCTAAGAAAGGGTATCTCGTGGGATATAGCGAGACATCCAAGGCGTAAAATATCTACATTCTGGGAAACAGGAAAGTGTTAGTAAGGAGGGATGTGAAATTCATGGAGGATCGAGCCTTCAGAAAATACCATAAAATTCCTGCCGAAGAACAGACTGAGGATGAACCTCTTGTCCAACAATAGCTAGGATAAGATCCAGCAGGTGGACAACCATCAGGATCTAGCATTGTGACTAGTACTAGCATTTCTTCAAGAGAAGAAAAATCCAGATAGCTCGCAACAAATGGGACAACACGAAGAAGAGATGATTGAGCCACCCACTACCAGTAGCAGAATAAACAGAGAAGTACGACATACGCTGAGGGACGTAGAGGATTTTTTTGGGGGTCCTAGAAATGAGAAAAGACAACGTAGAAAACCTGGCAGATACCAAGCATTGGTAGCTCAGGTTGAAGAGCTCTCTAGCTTTCAAGAGGCCACACAAAATCAAGTTTGGGTGGATGTTATGGTAAAGGAGTACAACTCTATAATGACCAGTGATGTCTAGGAAGTCGTACCTAGACCACATGACATATCAATTGTAGGTTCCAGGTGGATCTACAAGATCAAGTATACCACAGACTGCAGTGTAGAGAAGTATAAGGCCAGGTTCATGGCTAAGGGGTATGCTTAGAAGGAAGGGTAGATTATGAAGAAACCTTCCCCTCGGTAGTTAGATATACCTCTATTAGATCCATTATATCCCTTGCATCACAAATGGGATAGGAGATTCACTAGATGGATGTCAAGACTGCATTCTGGAACGGGGTGATATTGGAAGAGGTTTACATCGAACAACCAGAAGGCTTCGAAACACGTGAGAAGAAAACTCATGTATGTAGGCTGAAGAAAGCCTTGTATGGACTTAAACAGGCACTTAAAGCATGGTACAGTGGAATTGATGGATACTTGCAGCAGATGGGATTTGTCAAGAGTGATGTTGATCCCAATTTATACTATCTCATAGTAGAGAATGAGCCTCTGATTTTGGTTTTGTATGTAGATGATTTGATTTTGACCGGATCATCTAGGCTCATCAAAGATTGCAAGAAGAATATGGCAGATAAATTCGACATGAAGGATTTGGTTTTGATGCACTATTTCTTAGGATTGGAAGTTTGGCAGCAGAAGGGAGAAATATTCCTTGGGCAAGGGAGATACGCTAAAGAAATTATAAAGAGAGTTAGAATGCAACACTGTAGACCCATGGCTACTCCAATGATCAACAATTGGAATAAAATTGATGCATCTAAAGATAACACCCCACATTTTACAGGCAGCTCATAGGTTTTCTCATGTATCTAGTCAACACCAGGCCAGACATTTGCAAGGAACAGTCGAATATGGATTAAAATATACCCAAGGCGATGCCATCATTCTGCATGGATTCACAGATGCAGGCTGGGAAGGAAGTTCAGTAGATCGGAAAAGTACCATAGGGTACTGCTTCAACATTGTATAAACTATGGCCTCCTGGTGCAGCAAGAAGCATAAGTCTGTAGCATTGAGCACAACTAAAGCAGAGTATATAGCAACGAGTATAGCTTAGTGTGAGGCCATAGGTCTTAGAAAAATTCTTGTGAATTTAATCATAAGGAAGATGGACACGACCAATATTCTATGTGATAATCAGAGTTGCATCAAGCTCTTTGAAAAACTTTTTTTTCATGGTTGATTGAAACACATCGACATCATGTGTCATTTTATTAGGTAGTAGACATTATCACCAAGACCTTAGGGAGAACGAATTTTTTTCACTTCAGGGAAAAGATGGGGATGATTGAGAATTTTTTTAAGTAACAGAGGAAACAACACTTAAGAGGGAGTTGTAGTTTGGATGCAATAGTGGTAGTGGCAGTTTCATGGGTAGCAGTACTATAGCAACAACAACGTAGTGTTCAATGGACAAATTATCAAATATCAACATTGTAGAGGATGCTTCAGGGTCAGAGCAGTTTGCAGCAGGCATATTGTTAGAGCACATTCCTCGCTAAGAGGGAGTGTTGATTTTTAGTAGCATTTAAAGTGATCTAAGTTTACAAATTTGTGGAGAAGATTAGAAACATGTATTCCAAAGAACCCAAAAATCGTTTGTGGAAATTCCACTTGGAACATGTTTTATTAAAATAATTAAATATTTTAATGGAGACCCTAAGTCTAAACTTAGGGAAATTAAATAATTAAAGGGCATTAATAAAACAAAGTGTGAATCGAGATAAGGAGACAGAATGGAGAGCAAAGGAGTTAGGGTTTACTGGCTATGCCGCGGTGGCCTCACACAAGCTTGCCAATGAAGAAAGACATTACTATGAACTAGAGGTAACAAGACCCACAAGCGCACAATGTAGAAGAGATTTACGTAGGTCCATCGTGGAAAATGGGCTCCGGAATCCTCATCTGTGAACCTCTGCCCTGGCCAGGTGATACACATAGCAACATCGCTCCCTGACCCCTGTTTGGTAGCAACTCAAACCCTCAGCGCTAGAGAATGTGCACCAATGACTGGTGGGGATGGGGAAATTCAGAGAAAACCCCCTCGTAAAAAGAGCTTTCGACCGGGTTGCTCGTTGACGACAGGAAATTCCGCAAGAAAACCTGCCATAAGCCTTAGACCTGATATATGGGTTTGGACACTGAGATGGTCATTGGTATAGGCTAAAGTGGCGCTGGAAATGGGCCACACCACAACAATTATAGATATTGAGACACTGCTTACTCAGGGTTACATAGGTAGAAGAACACACAACAACCGCTACCTCAATACAAAAGCAGATGCCCTGCTACAGGCAGTCATAGTCCTCCATCCACCATCGATTCAAGGAAGCCATCTAACAGTAGTGAGGCACCCAAAACTGGCTCACACAGGAACCAACAAAAGGGCAACATACATTGGGAATCAGGTAACCCCTACTCGATTTAAAATTTTCATAAATCCCCCTGTGGGGAAGGGTATTTTAATATGGCTTCAAGATACAGAGAGGGTAAAAAACCTAAAGCGGAAAATCAGGCATACTTTAGGATACCCAATACATATGCAATCCTTGATCAGTGGAGGTAAATCTCTACAAGATTCCTGCTCAATCTAGGAATACTCCATATGCAATGGGTCTACCATTAATATCAACTTGAGGCTGAGAGGAGGAACAACAGAACAGGGCAAAACCTTTGGCCATGGGGGCTCAAGGGGGGGCAACACGTCAAAATAGAACCCCCCAAAGGAGGCCCCTCATACAGGAACATCTTATAGGGGAAAAAACAAAGCAGTTGCACCAACAGAAATAGTCGAAACCACCCCTAACCCTTACATAGTAGAGAAATTAAATTACACACCAGAATTGAACATAGACATACCAGAGATTGACGAACATCACACATCATATGAATCACAAGAAATCATATGCATATTTAACTTCTTCTGGCCCAAACCAATGGAGCTCTTCCATTGGATTTTCACTAACTGGACTATGGATTGCGAAATTCATCTCTGCTCCAAAGGACTCTTCATGGTCAAATTTCCATCTATGGAAGCCAAAGAAATTATCCTCAGGGAAGGACCATGGTTATGGGGATCTAACAGACTCTCCATTACACCATGGTTTTCGAATTTTGATGCAAATACTGTGGCTGTAACCAGTATGCCAGTTTGGGTCCAGCTGTACAACCTTTCGCTTCATTTTTGGAACGAATGTGTATTAGAAGGTATTGGGAACATCATTGGGAGATACATCAAAACAGGTACGCAACGAATGTAGGAGAGAATATACACTTTCGCATGTATCTGCATGGAAGTAGATCTCAGTGAAGGATTACCAGAAAGCATACAATTGGTACATAAAAAACAGAAATGGGCGCAACACTTAGATTATAAAAACACCACCTTCAAATGCATAATCTGCAGGAAGACGAGTCAATTACAAAACACATGCTCTGATGCAAAAAGACAAAACAAAAAAAATAAGAAGACAGGGAAAGCAACCAAAGGGTGGAAATTTCCCCCATGTGGACTAAAGGAGGAGGCATAAGAACAAGTGGAGGATCCCATCCCAAATGAAAACAAACAGACAACTACTGAAGCGACGACACAAGGAAATGGAATGTAAGACCTTATTGACCTTATAAATCTGAATCAGGCGCAAAGGAAATAGGGGATACATACATCATTGGTGGAAACAAAAGGCAATTTTCAGATACCTTAGATTCATACAAGGAAAATGGAGTACTCACAGATGGGAACCATCTCGCCCTTGTCACTGCCTCGCCATCACATGATGCATGGCGAAAGGTTGGAAAGAAGAAGGAGAGAAAACCTTAGCATTTTATCCTCATTTGTATTATATATTCTCTCTACTTGTAACTTTGAACACCATGTTTGACTTATTTTTGGACAAATATCAGCTGAGGCAACATGTAATTTTATTTTCATTCAAGTTATGATCAAGTGTGAATCTTCTAGAAAGCACGGATCAAGTCAAGTAATGATCTTAGCCGTTGATTAAAGATCTAATCTCGTACGTTGATATCTCAACGAAAATACTATAAAGGAATACTTGGGGGTCATTTGGAAAACACAACAGTGCAGATACTTAGTTTCCCAAGTAAATCGATTTTCTCAGTGGCTGAAGTTCAACAAGAGAAAATCGATCCAGAGGGAGAGTTGAAGGTAGAGGAGAGGCAGAGAGGGTTCAACAGTAGTCCAAAGTGTAGGATTAGGTGACCCAGTGGCAGGAAGAGACAACGCAGTGGTAGGAAGGGAACAACATGGAAGGGTGACACAGTTTTGCGTAGTACTCACGCAAAGGCAGTGCAGTGGTGACGCAAGAGGTCCAGGAGGGTCCTTCCAAGGTTATCATAGAAATTTTCTCTTCGTTACTGTTGATTGTAAATTGTATAAGAATATTACTACTGAATAATAGAAACCCTTATTTTCTGCATCGGTTTTCCTGCATTCGGTTTTTCCAGGTAAAATTGTACAAAATATATGTGTC
The DNA here is from genome assembly GCA_034641835.2 of Pinus albicaulis. Classification (NCBI taxonomy): domain Eukaryota; kingdom Viridiplantae; phylum Streptophyta; class Pinopsida; order Pinales; family Pinaceae; genus Pinus; species Pinus albicaulis. The sequence goes on from CM076578.1 coordinate 1,105,469,762, forward strand.
ATTCATGTGCTAATATTTTCCTTATTGTTTTTCTTAATAATTATATGATGAAGTCTGCATTTGAATTTATTTCGATATTTACTGAAAATATTTCTAAAAATAACTTATTTTTGAATAATAAGTAGAATAAATAACATCAGATAATGCAATAGGATTTCAAGTTGAAATTTTCACATAATATGCCTTCAATGCCTGATATATCTTCTTTTTGTTCTTAATGATGCTAGGGGGCGGAGAAATTGAGCTGTTTTGTGAAGGAGGAAGAGCAGATGACACCTACTGAACAAAGGTCATAGGTGGAACCAGTAAACCAGACTCCCCCTCTACATGTGCTACATGAAGAAGGGAGGAATGCTCAATACATTCCGCTAGTTCCAACAGGTCTTCAAAACAGATGGAGGTATGGCCTTGCATGTCCTCCATCTCTTAGGAGAACTAGTACCTCCTAATATCCCAATAGGAAAGCACTAGTCTCCAGGTTGTCAATCATAAATGGGACCTATAGAAGGTACAACCTCGAGCCCCCCTCCAACGTCCACCCTCAATAACCGGGAAAATTTGAAATGTTTACCAACCGAGTGGTCGCGGGATCCAAACACCACAAACACTCAGCCAAGAAACCAGACTACCGAGCTTAAGAAACACAAATCTTACATAACCATTAGAATCATTGAGGATATTCAAGGGGATCATAGACAGTGCCAGGATGCTCAAATTCAATAAAATATCGATATTTGAAACCACTAGTCGATCTCCTATCTTACAACCAACCAGTGGGAGAACCAAAGCATAAGAGAGGACCAGGGAAACCCAAAACAGGTCAAAGTAGCAAAGCCAAACCATTCCAGCAACTCGACCAACCCCTATTCACAGAGCCCTGTTACATCCTCCATTTGACCATATTAACAAATTTCGCTGCAAACACTTGTGCAGAAACGTGATGATCAAACGCTTCCAAGGCAGATATATTTTTCTTAGTAACTATATCCAATACCAAGAAATCCAGCAGCAGAAATGTGATGAAATCCATATATTTTCAATCAACCAACTATGTTATAACAGTGTTGTGACTCCACCTTGCTGTTACAGTGTGGTTTTACACCGCCTTGCTACTACACGATTCTTGTGAATCTGCCTAGCTGTTACAATGTGTTGTGACTTCGCCTTGCTATTACAGTGTGTTGTGACTTCGCCTAGCTATTACAGTGTGTTGCTACTCCGCACACGCTCGAAGATTATTCACTAACCATTGTCCAATTTGGTTGTTAGTGTGTTGACTTTTCATTTTTTTAGCAACCCACAAGCTATATGCAGTGGTTATTTAAAAAATGACTTTCAAGCCATATTTTGAAAATGCATTTACTGCAGAGTGTGTTAATCTCAACAGTTACATGATTCATAAGGGAGCTCATATCACCTATTCACATCTCAGGCACTCAATAATGGAAGTTGCACCTAGATTGCATATGTGGCCTTTCAAATTACATGCATTCCATCCCTCGACGCGTTTACATCCTTTCGATTTCCTCTGCCACCAAGTTACAAGTGGCAATAGGAATCGACTTGACCAAATTGAATTAAAAAATAAGAAATAACATTTTTAGTCATTGCTTCATGCTCTGGATGCAGCAGAGCCATAGATATGCTTCATAGACTAAGCATATTCTCGCAATATTCTCCTTAGAGTTAATCTCGACCGTTCAATATCCTTTAAAAAAAAAGTCAACCACCCTACTTCCACCTAAAGTTGAAGTAGGAATCCTTCCACTAACTAGGTTCAACAAAGTGCCTGAATATGTTAATATGCCTTAAGCACGAATTGATCAATGTGGAGGGTATAAAGGTCATTGCATGAGTGGTCAAAGGCCCTGAAATAACAAGCTTAGGAAAGATTTTAATTTATGTATTCATAGTTATGGATGTGATATTTTTTTTTCTTGAGTTTACATGTTTTTAATTATCATTTTTTTTGTTATTTACAAATTTAATTTGGAGGATTATAAAAAAATGTGTATAGATTGTTTTAAAAAATTAAAGTATGTTTTTCATTTAAAAATTATCTTTCTCAAAATAAAAGTTTTTGTTAAACACTTAATCTTTAGGGATTAGGTGAGAAAATTGTAAATATGTAAATTAAGGAAAATTAAAGAGTTAGAATAGGAAGCGACCTTAGAATAAGAAGCCACCTAAGAATACGAATCCCAGAAGTCACACCTCCTTATGTTATATAATCATGTTTACATTAATACAAATCAACATTTTAGAGTTATTCCTTGACCTCACATGGTATCAAAGCCAAGTTTAGATATCTCTACCTATGCAGCTCCTATGCATTACCTCAGAGAGGCTACATTAGTTGTGTTACCTCATAGAAGTTTTGTTACCTGACAAGATCTATGGTGCAATGGTAGCAAACTAACGTAGACATGGTACGTACACAAAGTGCCAGAGTCTATGCCATATTGACAAATGCGCAATCCTAATGTATCTAAGTGAAGGACGAGCATATGAGTACCCATTAATCCGGAACCAGAGAGAAATCATGCCTAGAGAAACACTTGTTCCTCAAGTGCTGACCCATTTTCTCCTTGTTTTTATTATTTTCCATGTGATACGATCGAGACGCCATTAAAGAGCTACGCAGAGTGGAATTTATATTTTACCCTCGAATGAGAGTTAGAATTCATCGTTACTACACAGGGTACCAAATTTTTTGCAAGTATATCTTCATTAGAAAGCCATATATCGTCAACGTAGGATCTTGAGGGGTATCAAAGGCATTGTAGTACCAAAGGCTCATAATGCCCACAAGTTTCTTGGAAAGCCCACGAGGTGCCCATCATGTTCCAAGCGTTTCTCTACATTGTGAATGCATTCCTTTATGATGTATTTCTCCATAAGGAATCACAGGAACTTCTACACCAGGTCCGCCAATACCGCCTTTTATAAGTAGGTTTCCATTTGTCTGGGTTGATCTGATTGTTTTCTTTTGTCTGGACTCGATATTTGGCTTCGGTGGTTTTTTACCTCAATTATGTATGATCTCTACATATTTTTTGTTTTGACTCTTTTTTTCCATGGAAATGTTGTTTTGGATCATGTTTATTTTATCTACACAAGATGAGAATGTAATGTTACGATATATGCACTTTTAATATAAACATCGTTTTTTCTTTCTGAAAAAAAAAAGTGGGTTTCCATTTGAAGTAGCTGACTAATTTATACAACAAGAGGATATCTGTGTGGGAATTGACTTTTGAATTGAAGATTGATATTTTGTTAAAAGATTGCATTCATGTACCATCATTGATACATATAAGGTTTCAAATAGTATACATATAAGTTAAATTTTGATATTTGAGGTATTTTTTTTAGTCCCTACTGCAGGCACGACTGGACTATAGTAATTGGAATGACGGCATTAATATTAGTTCGAGTTGGTTAGATTCCGAATGAAGAAAGTTTTTAGGCTCATGATATATTTTTCATAGTGAAATCTATTTAAGATGGCCTCTTCCCGAGTCGGGAGGCTAGAACCTATATTAAATTCATTTTTTCCCTTCGCATTTTCATTTGTTTCCTTCACATTTTGAATTAGTTTATTGCTAAAATAATGCTAGAATTCGTTCAAAGGCATTAAATATGCCATGTGAATGAGCCAGAAAAAGTAGCATTAAATAATAAATCTAACCAAAGTGGAATTGACAGAACTGAAATTCTTGCATACCTGTGCTCTCACTCGCTCTACACCATTTTCAAGAACATTTGTGTTGTGCTGCTCAATCTAATCCGATGTCACCCGTTATGTTGTTTGTTGTGTGCATAAGATCAAGGTCGCTTCTTCTTCTCAACCATCTAAATTAATTGAGTGGTTGATCTAATTGAGTAGATGCACTTGTAGAAACTATTTAAGGTTAAGTTGCGAGTAGAAGATCCAATGGCAAAGACAAACTTTTTAAGGTTAAGTTGCGAGTAGAAGATCCAATAGCAAAGACAGGGGTTTACTACGCTAGGGTAACAAAGGGAGCATATAAACTAGCATATATAAAGACATAAGCAAGGGTAGAAGGAGAGCAATGACTAGTACCAGTAAATCCAGTACGAACATTAGCAACAGTAGATCCTACCGAGACATAGCCTACAGTCGCAAAGAGTCGATCCAACAGTTGGGTAAGTCGATTTTGTCGATTATGCAGTTGTTTATTATGTTTATTAAGTTGATCCAACCGATGAAGCCGTCGTTTCAGTGGTTGATCCTGACCCAGTCCCAAAGGAATTCTTGCCTGAGCTACTCACTCCTTGCACGTCATAGCCTCATAGAAATAGTATTGATCCAGTTGATTATTATCGTGGTCCAGGTCCTTATGATCGAGAGCCAGATTATGATGTTCGAGATAAAGCTTATGATTTTGATCCAGTTGAACGAGTTGAAGCGTCTGAGCTAGATTCAGATACATAAGGAGATACAAGGGTGATAGAACAACTTGTTGATCCAGCTTATCCACCACCTCGTTTAGCAACTGTTGATCCAACACTAAGCTATGGTATTTCATCCTTCCTTTCACTATTAGACTTTGTCATTTCATTCCTTTCACCATGCCAGGTTTGGAATTTATTTAGAGTACTTCCATATAGTTGATGCCGAAGCTCAGCAACTTAAAGGCCCCAAAAAAGTGGGGCTAATTGATCGTATCTTGGTGGTTGTCTTGGTTTATCTTGTCTGCTTGACCCGAGAAGATCAATAGTGAAACCCCTCAGCGCTTTCTAATCGCTCAATCAACCACTCAATCAATCCTTCCTCCATGATCTGCTTCAAATGAGTATTCATCCCATCCCGGTAGCGAAACCAAATAAAAACATCCTAGTTGAATAGCACCACGAGCTCGGTTGAGGGACATAATGCACTTTATTGGGATATGTGGGGCGAGGTACTATCACTGCATCTGTATTCTTAATTCTTCCCATTCCAGGGCGGATTCTGAAGTTTCTCTCGCGTTTGCGTGCGTATGGAGCGTCACTGTCTGCCTTCATTAGATTTTTCCAGAACTGTTGCTATCTTTGTGGGTGCTTTCGATGTTGCTTACTCTGCAGTTCGAGATCGATATTGAGAGCCAGTAAAACAACGGAGAAAGAAGTAGCACCAGGACCCAGTGAATTTTTAGTTTCCTCTGTATGTGCCATGCTTCACAGATAAGATAAAACAACATAGGGTTCTTTGGGTACAGAGCCAGTTAGAGATCCATAAACATATCCATAAGCACGTCTTTTGGGCTTGCCTCTTGTTTTGCTAATGTTGCTTTTCCTCGTGAGTGGGCCTTAAATGAAGGCAGAAAATTTGGCTAGGTTGGTCGAACCCGAGCTGGGAGATGAAATGAAACTGGCTGGTAAATGAACTGAGAGAGTAGCTAGGATACGAGCCAGTCGCCCAAAAATCATATTCGCATGCCACAACTTCACAACTTCACGTGGCTTCATGCACAGGCACATTATGGAAAATAGAGTGATGAGGCAAGTGGATTCATGGCATGTTGTGGAAAATAAAGCGGTAAGGCAAGTGGATCCATGGGGCCCAGAGGTCGTCTTTAAAATATTTAGTTCAAAATTATTTGACAAATCACTTTGCAAGGGTTTCTTGGGGTTTTGTCATAGTATAATGTTATAATGTCTATATGGATGCAGGTGTTGTAGATTTGTTAAGAATTGCAGGTGTGTTAAGAAAAGGAGATGGGAAAAAGCTATATTAGTTAGTCTTTGTTTAATGTTTGAATTTGTGATAATGGACTATTGGTGGTCACATATTTTGTATCTTTATTTGAACACTGTATTTTAATGGCATTATTTCGATGTTGTATGTTGTGTCCATAAAGGTTATTTAGAACAAGGTGTTGTCTCCATAAAGGTTATTTAGAACAAGGTGACTGACTTTTCAAAAGGTTATGGTTTTGTGGAGTTTGTTTCCCATGCTGTAGCTGAGAGGATTCTTCAAACATACAATGGCACATAGATGCCTGGCACAGAGCAACGTTTTAGATTAAATTGGGCCTCTTTTGTTTTAGGAGAAAATGCCTTCTACCAGGACTAGAGCATTCTATATTTGTAGGATATTTGGCTCCAGATGTTACAAATTATTTGTTACAAGAGACGTTTCGATCTCGATACCCATCTGTGTGAGAGCTGAAAAAGTTGTAACAGATCCCTCCATAGGTCGTTCAAAAGGTTATGGATTTGTTAAGTTTTCTGATGAGAATGAGATAAATCATGCCATGACTAAAATGAATGGTGTTTGTTTTTCTACGAGGCCTATGCGCATTAGTGCAACTACTCCCAAGAAGTCAATGAGTTATCAACAACAATACACACCAAAAGATATGTTGTGAATCTTAATGGAGTGCATGTGCTATGGTATTGTTTGAACAATTGAATGTCAGATGCCTTAATGATGAAACTCGGATATGATGGTTTTGCTAACCTTACTGACTATGCTTGTGGATCTTGTTTTCTTTTTCCAAATATTACAGTATCCTAGTTGTTTGTCTCTACTGGCTCCATTTATATGCTTGTTTTGTAGCTTGCACTATGTTTAACATTGATTGCTTTCTCATTCCCTTTTCCAAATCATTCTCAGTGAGCTTCCTAGGCATTACCAGGTAATAAATCATCTAGTATTATGTCTGAGGTTCTTTGAAACATGACCATCAGTGATTTTTTGGTATTTAAATTTCATATGCTTCAACTAAAGTAGCTATTTGGAGAAAAGTACCATGGTTGTTTCAGTTGATCTACAAAACCACTTCAATCGATGTTGCTGTTTTAATTTCCTATATAAAAGTGGAAAGTTCCATTAGCGTGAAAAACATATTTCAATATTTTAAAATTGATATTTTCTCAAAGCAGGATGCCAAGAGGCTTTATTCACATATGGCCTGTAACCGAACTCAGCAAAAAAAAAATCTAAGTAGTGGGTGACCTCATTTAGGTTAGTGATATGTTTATATGTTCAACTCTACAGTGCTCTCCTTCATTTTGCATTTCTAATATATGAATTCAATTTCGAAACAGACTTACTATGGTTTCTTCAACTATCTATTTCTCCCCTTCAAGAATCTATTGAATAGTTTTTGTTGGTCTGTTAGAACCTGTGCCACTCTTATCTGACTTGCCTATGCTCGGCAATCCATACAGTTAATTGAACTCGCTCTCGTTATAACTAATCACTCCGTCCAGAGTCCATACACCATCTACTCTATTTATTATATATGAGCTTATAATAAAACATGAAATAATGAAATAAGAGTTAGGGAAGCAAGCAAAAACCACAGTTAAGCATAAATAATTATTATGTTAAGCATAAATAAATATTATTCATATTTTTCTAATCATTTTTACCTTATGTTTAGATGAACAGAATGTAAATCACGACTGGTTGTGTCTTTAGTGAAACATTAATTTTATGGTTTTTTTTTGTGGTAACTGTCTAAGTCTAACATAGTCTCTTTAGTGAAACATTACCGTTATGGTTAATTTTTTTGTTGTAGTTAACTGTCTTAAGTCTAGCATATTTTTATTTTAAACCTATATCTATTAGGTACCAAGAGGCATGAAAAAGAAACAAAGATCCAAACTTTCAAAATGGTGTTTATTGTTCTACGAGGCCTATGCACATTAGTGCAGCTACTCTCAAGAAGTCTGTAGGTTATTAATAGCAATACACACCTAAACGTATGATGTGAATCTTAATGGAGTGCATATGCTATTTTATAATTCGAACTATTAAATGTTAGATGCCTTAATGATGAAACTGGGATATGATGATTTTTCTAACCTTACTGACTATGCTTGTAGATCTTGTTTTCTTTTTCAAAATATTACAGTATCATAATTTTCTGTCTCTACTTGCTCCATTTATATGGCTGTTTTGTAGCTTGCACTATGTTTAACATTGATTGCTTTCTCATTCCCTTGTCCAAATCATTCTCAGTGAGCTTCCTGGGCATTACCAGGTAATAAATCATCTAGTATTATGTCTAAGGTGCTTTGAAACATGACCATCAGTGCTTTTCTGGTATTTAAATTTCATATGCATCAACTGAAGTAACTATTTGGAGAAAAGTACCATGGTTGTTTCTGTTGATCTACAAAACCACTTCAATCGATGTTGTTGTTTTATTTTCCTATATAAAAGTGGAAAGTTCCAATAGTGTGAAAAACGTATTTCAATTAAAATTGATATTTTCTTAAAGCAGGATGCCAAGAGGCTTTATTCACATAGGGCCTAGAACCGAACTCAACACAAAAAACATCCAAGTAGTGGCTGACCTCATTTAGGTCAGTGATATGTTTATGTATTCAACTTTGCAGTGCTCCCCTTAATTTTGCATTTCTAATATATGAATTCACTTTGGGACAGACTTGCTATGGTTTCATTTTACATCTTCACTTATTCGTTTCTCCTCTTCAAGAATCTATTGAATATTTTTTGCTGGTCTGTTAGAACCTGTGCCAGTCTTATCTGACTTGCCTATGCTGGGAAACCCATACAGTTAGTTGAACATTCTCCCATTACAACTAATCAGTCCCTCCATACAACCATATACTCTATTTATTATATACATGCTTATAATAAAACATGAAATAAGGGTCAGGGAAGCAAACAAAAACCACAGTTAAGCATAAATAATTATTATATTAAGCATAAATAAATATTATTCATATTATTCCTTCTCCGGGAGAAAGGAAACATTGATCTTGCAATCTAATTTTATCTTATTGCTATTGAGGTACATCAGAAACAGAGATTAAATAAACACCGAGGATAAATGTTGTGCTATTTATTCTGCAATATTAGTTTGGTTCTTTCAACCTAGGGCAGATGGATTTAACATTGTGATTGATTGCAACTCTATGTTCATGAAATGTGAATATGTGCATATTCTGGTATGGGTTGAGACTGTTGGGAGGGGAATTTAATCTGTCTGATTTCAACCATCTCTTTTCTGGAAGATACTGATGATGGATTTGTCTTGTTAACCAACTTTGTACACCCGATCCCATCTGAGATGGAAAATTGATGTTTTCCAATATAATCTACCACTCTTTTGAGACAACTATAATCTCGAGGACTTTTGGTAGTGAACCTGAATGTGCTTATCTTTGGAAACTTCATTCTCTTTGGCTCCAGGCGATCACGAAGCTTAAACACAGCTAAGCAAGACTAGTCTGTAGACTCTACAGAAACATGCTCTTGATTCATGATAGAAACACTCCCCCCAATAAATTTTCAATAGGTGGATCAAATGTTTTGATGATACTCCTTTTCTACAGTTATACTTGCCACGAACTGATTGTTGATTATTGGTTCTTTCCACATGTCTTCCAGTAAAAAATGTTGTAAGATTGGATGTGGTTTTTCCATCTTTCAACCAAGGGCTGGGTGTTTTCTTCTTTTGCATTCGTTGTTGTCGAATCTTGAGGTGTTATAGGATATGGTGTTGGTGAGTTTTGAAGAGTTCTAGAATTCGGCATTGGTGTCTTTTGAGGAGTTCCAGACTTTGGTGGGAATCCCACCACTCCACTTTGATATCCAGTCCTCAAGGTGAAGTCCTTGACAGATGGACTGCCAACGAAATGACCCACAACAAGTCTCTTGGCAGAATGGTTATTTATCTTTTTCTTACATCTTCAACCTCCATATCTACTGATGTTCTCTTTCCATGCACACTTCTCTAAGAACTCAGATTTGCAGGAAATTGAGGAGAACTTGCATTCCTGTTGGGAGTGGTGATTTGGGCATACTTGCTAGCAACTATTCCTTAGACACATCAATTTTATTTGGGTTAAATTGTCTATCAACTTGATCTTTCTTCCCTTCAAACTTGTCTTCTTTGGCACAACAAACCTTGCTAGCAATCCTTTGCAACTGAGGCCCAGATGACCCAAATTTCTTCTGAATTTAAGGGCTTATCCAACTGGCATTGCTCTTTTTTGGCCATTTCAACAATTTTTTTTCTCAAATCTTGGTTGGGTTTTCGAATTATATTGAAGAAATTTAGCAGAGACAAGCATTCCTCTTTTTATCTTCTCGGAGCTCCCTTCTTGAGTGGTATTCCTAGTCTCTAACTCATTTGAAATTTTCATTGGATTATTTTTGTCACTAGATATGTGCTGAATATCAACTAGGTGGGATGGTGTCTCACAAGATTTTTACAATTTCAATTATGCTAGTTTTTGTGTAAGACAGGAGATTTCCTTCTCCATCTTCTCAATTCCCAAATCAATGCAATTATTTTTCGCAAGGGTTTCATTTTTACCTTAAATTTTTTTGTGTTCAATTGTAGAACCATTATTCATGGCATCTACAACATTTTGGGAAGTAGAGCATCCCATACAAAACCAAGTTTTATTTGAACATTGCGGGTCTTTGCCTTCTAGTTATGTAGATTATACAAGTCATCTAAGTGATTTCATATCATATCCATCATTATTTGGTACAAGTAATGTAAGCTAATATATTTATCTACCTTGTGAGTTCTTTCATTCTCCTTATATTCCCTATCACTTAACTCTTACAATGACTCAAATGATTACCATAAGTATAAGGTAAGCAGTTATTATGGAAGCGTTCATGCTCAGACACATTACCATTACAGCCAACTAATTCAACACAAGGTTCTCAACCTCAACCACATTTCGACTCCAACCAACTAATTCAACACAACATAGAATTGATCTCACCTCAGATACATGCAACTGAAACCACTCAGGGCTACAGTACAGGGTTTGTGTTAATCAGCACGAGATCTTGTGCATCAAAAGCCTCATGTGTCTTCTGATTTCATAACACACATCATCTGTGGGAAATTCATACCTGCAGACAAGGCAAGTATTTATGGCCTTCAGCCATGAATGAATGCAACCCCAGTGAAAAATATGGGAGCAATGAAAGTAGCTTACTACACTACATGCCTCAAAATCATCCCCACAGACTGTACATGTTGTCTCCCTTTTTTTATGTTTGGATCCAACACCATATACAACTGTGGGAAGACACAAGATAATTGCAACCTAAAACGTGGTTTTAGGGCCCGTTTCCCCAAAAAAATGAAATAGAAACGTTGAAACACGTACCGTACAGCGTGAAAATGCATTTCCGGCCATACTGGTACGAGAAACGTACCAGTACGGCCGCGTTTCCTTCCCTCAACAACGTTTTAAGTTGTGTTTTAATTTTTTTTCAATTCTCGTGCCTTTTAATATTATTTAAATTGTTTATTTTGTCTTTTGTATGCTTCTAGATGGCTTTATAAACCTATAAAAAGACGATTCACCTCATTCTTTCATCACACGAATTGAGCAAGTTGTTTCACTTGGAGAAGAGCGATTTTAGCGAGGAGAAAGAAGGAAGAGAGTAGTGATTCAGCTAGGGTGTTTTCACCAGTGAGAAAAAGAGATTTCAACAATAAGAGAAAGAGATTTCAAAAGCAGATTTGGAGTGCGAAGTTTCCAACTACGGCATTCTTGGTTTTTGGCTTAGCTACAACCATATTTCTCTTTTTTTTTTTTCTATCATTTTGGGATAGCTTTAGCTACACAAAATTAATTTGGGTTAGAAGCATTCAATTTCTTGGGTTTTCCCCATTGTTTCGTCTATTTTTCGAGGGTTTATGCTACCAAAATTATAAAAAACGTTTTTTATTTACAGATTTGTTTTTTTTTTAATTTTTTTTGCAGCAATGGTTTCCATCCAAGGTTCAAGTTCAAACCCCAAGGCAAACCCAAGGGCTGAATATTATCCTCTTTGGAGGCATGTTGAGAAGCTGCAAAGATGTGGAGGCGGTGGCTCATGGGAATGGTGGTGTAATCTTTGCAATAATTCTTACAAGGGCTCTTACCCAAGAGTGAAGGCACATCTTTTGCATGGAGGAGGACAAGGGATTTCAGGTTGCACTAAAACATCAAACCTTGTGGTAAGGAGGGAATATCAAAGAGAGCAAGATCAGGCTGATGGAATTAAAATAAAGCATGAAGATCTTAGTCAAGCTAAAAATATAGCAAACATTGAGCCAAGGATTGTAGTTGAAGTAAGGAAGAGGAGAGGAACTCAACAACCAGAACAACCACCATCCAGAGGGCATTCGGTAAAGTTCAAGATAGCAGAATTGATAAAATAGTGAATGTGCAAGCAAGAGAAGAAGATGATTCCAGATTGGCTCGGTGCATCTATGCATGTAGTATCCCATTCAATGTTTTTTGCTCTCCTTACTGGCAAGATATGATAAGGGCAATTAACAAAGCTCCTCAAGGGTACAAGGGGCCCAACTATGAGAAAGTTAGAACTCAGCTTCTCAAAAATGAGAAGGATTTTGTGGAGGATGTGTTATCACCAATTCGTTCTTCTTGGAGTAGCTTTGGGGTTACCATAGTCTCAAATGGATGGAAAGATACAAAGCATAGACCATTGATAAATATCATTGCCACTTCACCAAAAGGAGCAATATTTTTAAAGACGGAAGACTGCTCGGGAGAGGTAAAATATGCACAATTCATTGCTGACGTTATTATAAAATCTATTAAACAAGTAGGTCCTAATAGGGTGGTGCAAGTTATCACGGATAATGCACTAGTATGAAAAGCTGCAGGTTTGATTATTGAGGGGAGGTATGACCACATCTTTTGGACACCCTGCATTGTCCATAATTTGAATCTAATCTTAGAGGAGATCGACAATAAATTCCCATGGATAAAGGAACTCATAGGGGAAGCAAGGGAAATTGTTAAATTCATCACCAACCACCACCAGTCTCAAACAATATTTCGTGAGTACTCCAAATTGGAGTTGTTAAAAGTTGTCGAGACAAGATATGCCTCAAACTTCATAATGTTGTGCCACTTTTTTGAGGTTAAGAAAGCATTAGTGTCTATGGTGGTGAGTTAACTTTGGGATGAGTGGAGATAGGCAGATTCAGAGCGGGGATCTACGATGCGTAGATGTTCCTTGATGAGGACTGGTGGAGCAAGATAGATTTCTTGCTAATGTTCACAACCCCTGCATTTGAGCTTCTTCGGAATGTTGACACAGACCAACCTTTTTTAGGAGACATATATGATGACATGGATTCCATGGTTGAGAAAACTATGGAAATCATTTCACAAGAGTCTCCACAGCTTTGTTTTTAGATGATCATTTTTCTGAATTAATCAAGAAAATCGTTATTGATAGGTGAAACAATTTCAACACTCCATTGCACACTTTAGCACATGCCTTGAGCCCAAAATTTTATGATGAGGAAATTATTGCTCAAAGAAAAGGGAATAGGAAGGCACCCCATAAGGATAGAGAGGTGGCTAATGGGGTGAAAAAAGCCCTTGTGAGAATTTTTCCAGCTCATCTAGACAGGGAGGTGAAGGAATAATTTTCCAGTTTTGTTGCAGGAATAGATGATTATTCAGACAAATCATATTTGGAGGAGAGAAGCACCATGAATCCAGTTAGGTGGTGGATTTTTCATGGAGAAAATGGTGTACATTTGAAAAACCTTTCCATTTGCCTCCTTTCACAAGTGGCAAGCTCTTCATCAGCAAAAAGGAATTGGAGCAACTATGGTTTTATTCATTCTGTAAAGTGCAACAGGTTGGGCTCACATAAGGTAGATGATCTTGTTTATGTGCACTCCAACCTTCACCTTGCATCTCATAGGGGTCCAGAATATGGCAATGGTCCTTGGAAGGAATGGGATGTGGATCTAGAAAATATTGATTTGGATCTCTCTCTTGCTACCTTGAATATTGAGGACCACGATCATAGAAGTGGATTTGGCCAAACATCTTCTTCAACTACACCATCCGCTGCTGAGCATGCTTCTACTGCTATATTTGATGAGGATTCTGATAATGAGTATTAGTATTTTGAATTTATTGTACTTGCAGCCTCATATATATAATAAAGGTTGATTTTGAGATTTTTATATATAATAAAGGCTGGTTTTGGATATTCCGATATTTCTATTTTCATTATGTGTTTGTTATCATTCATGAGTAAATGTGTTGTAACTTGCAATAGTTTATGCTTTGAATTTATCATGTTTTAAACTTTTATGATTTCACATATTATTTCTTAAATGTCCTAAATTCTAATATAAATATAAATTAATATATACATATACCACTTTTCCCTATTTCCAAAATTTGGGGAGGTCGTGTTTCGTATTTCTTCCCGTTTTGGAAACTCGTTTCTGTTTCCCTGTTTCATGCAACTTAGCTTGCAACAGATACAGGAGAACACAGGTTCTCCTTCAAGTAATTATGATCATTATTTCCTGAATTGGACAACACTTTGAGAAGCCTCTGATATATCTTAATAATATCAAAATATGAGCTGAGAGTGGCTACCTGAGTGTTGGCACCCAAAATGAATCCAGGCTGGCAGAAACCCATCTTCAGAATGTTTTCGCACAAGTGTTCTCTTATCAACTCTGGGTGAAATCTGAATCTGGGTGATAGAAAATAATCTGTGGGTATTTTACCCACAACGAAATTCTTATAAAGAAGTGGATCCAACACATGTTTTTTAGTAGCTTCAAGACATTCCTGATCCTGAGATTCGTACATTATGAGAAACATCAATGCATCATCTATATCCCCCCAAACTCCATATTCCAATTCAAATATTGTCTCCATATTCTCATATCTTTTCACATATAAACTACTTGGCATATTTTCATTGGAATTACCAATAGAATGTAATAGTCTAGAGCACAAAGGCTCTTCTTCCCAATCAGAGCTACTGGAATTGAACACCCCATATTCAATGAAAGCAGTCATTTTTCTCAACAAATGCAAAGTGACACGCCCAACAAGCAGATTTTTCTGCTCTCTAGAAAGACTGTCAACATACCCAATTATTCACTGGGCTTCCCCACAGCATTCTAGCATTTTTCATAGTCTCTCTAACTGTATTTGACACTCGAAGGCCATAATCTGAGCCAAAAGATAGCTTCTAATTGGGACAAACTTCATCCATTTCATTGGGATTCGTGGGCAAGATTTGGATCTGTAGAATTTCCAGATTTGTTCTCCTCAATAAGATTTGTCAGAAATCCTAAACTTTTCACTTTTCGTAACACTGAAGTCTGTATTTCACTAGTCGTGATGTTTCCTCATTACCCTACAATGGATTGGATGCACATGGGATGTGTTCCCACCCAGTGGGGCCTATATCTAAATAGATGAACCCGCAGTAGGGACAAGAAACGAAACTACCCACAACATGTCTCTTGGTGGAATGGTTATTTAATCTTTCTTTTACATGTTCAACCTCCATATCTACTGATATTCTCCTTCCATGCAGACTTCTCTGAAATATTAGCTTTACAGTAGGTCTCTTGGTGTAATGATTATTTAATCTTTCTTTTACATCTTCAACCTCCATATCTACTGATATTCTCTTTCCATGTAGAATTCTCTGAGAACTCAACTTTACAGGAATTTGAGGATAACTTTCATTCCTGATGGGAGTGGTGATTTGGGCATACCTGCTACCAACTATTCGACCCTGTTTCTTGGGAGGAAACACCTTATCTGCCTGGTTACTTAGGGGCACTTTGCTGCAATTTCCAACAGTGGCATTGGAAGATACCTTTTGAAGTTTCTTCTTCTCTGATACTTCACAAAAATTCTTGGAATTCTCAGGCAAGACTTTTCCTAGCTTCTTTCCATCCTTAGCAACTTCTTTAGATTTTGAATTCGGGAAAAAATTGAGATTATTCTCTAAAGGACTTCGGCATGGAAATATGTTATCGTTTCCATCAAATCTCCTAGAAGAACATCCATCTTCTGTTACATCTTTAGACAAATCAATTTTATTTGGGTTCAATTGTTTGTCAACCTAATCTTTCTTCCCTTCAAACTTGTCTTCCTTGGCACAACCTACCTTAATAACAATCCTTCAGATCTGAGGGCTAGATGACCCAGATTTCTTCTGAATTTGAGGGCTTCTCCAACTTTCATTGCTCTTTGTGGTCATTTCAGCAATATTTTTCTCAAATCTTGGTTGGGTTTTCAAATTATATTGAAGAAATTTAGCAAAGACAGATCTTCCTCTTTTTTTCTTCTCAGAACTCCCTTCTTGAGCTATATTCCTATTCTCTAACTCATTTGAAATTTTCATTGGAGCATTTTTGTCACTATATATGTGTTGACTATCAACAAGTCGGGATGATGTATCATAAGCTTTTCACAATTTCAATTCTGCTAGTTTTTGTGTAAGACGGGAGATTTCCTTCTATATATCCTAAATTCCCAAATAAATGCAATCATTTTTCACAAGTGTTTCATCCTTACCTTCAATTTCTTTGTGTTCAATTGGCAGAATAATTATTCATGACATCTACAAGATTTTGGGAAGCAAAGCATCCCATACAAAACAGATGTTTATTTGAACATTGCAGGTCTTTTCCTTCAGTGTGCCTAATAAGGGCCTCTCTCTTTGTCTCAGATGTTGTAACGTGCACTGTAGTGGAAGTTTACCGAGTGCTACTTGTGGACTCAGCATCTGAATTCCCATTCTCCTTAGAAGAACTGGTATCTTGTCCCTTGTCTTGACCTTTTCTACCAAAATTAGTTACAAATGGATTGGAAAAATCGTTATCTGCAAGTTTGACTGTTATAATGTATTCATCAAGTTACTGACTTGTATTCCTTGCATACCTTGAAGTGTCTATCTTCAAGGATTAAAGCCTCTTGTTTGCTTGTGGGAACCAGATGAAACCAATCTAAATTCTCCTTCACGTTCCTTCACAAGTGATAATGTTTCTCAGTTTCTTTGCAAGGCAAAGGATTATCACATTCCTTAACAAGTGCTAATGTTTCTCAGTTTCTCTGCAAGGAAAAGGATTATCAGGCTCAATACCCTTGGCAGTTGGCAAGCTCAAGTGACTCACTGAACTGTACTTACACGTTCTTTCACAAGTGATAATTTTTCTTTGCAAGGAAAAGGATTATCAGGCTCAATACTCAGGAAACTTGGCAAGATCAAGTGCCTCACTGAACTGTACTTGCATGTTCCTTTACAAGTGCTAATGTTTCTCTCCAAGGCAAAGGATTATCAGGCTCAATACCCTTGACATTTGGCAGGCTCAAGTTCCTCACTGAACTATACTTGCACGTTCCTTCACAAGTGCTAATATTTCTTTGCAAGGAAAAGGATTTTAGGCTCAATAAAGCCACACTCAGAGCCTAGATTTTTTTCCCACTCAAATCAGGGACTTGTTGTCCCGCAACCCCCCTTGTTTAATAATAAGATTGATACATGGAGCAGTGCTTGGTTTAATGAACAAAGATATATTACAAAAATAAAATTTAAACAAAGAGATATTAAAAAAATCAATCAATAGAGATTATTATTGCATTGGCCTGACCTTTGTTTGAAGATGCATTATGTCATCTCTATTGTTGGTGGGTGCATTCTGTAATCTCTATTGTTGGTTTTGTACTGATTGGAAAAGAGAACTACCAAGAATGGTCCAGAAATATCAGGAACACCGTTATCTTTAATGACTTATGGAAAGGAATCTATGAAGGAGAAGGTGTCAATGCATACTTCAAGACTATAATGCATCTGTGAAGACCACATCAGATAAAGAGCTAGCCATTTGGGAGAACAAGGACAACAAGGCGTATGATTTAATTGCTGCTTATGCAAGTGAACAAGTGATTTTCCATATTATTCCAATTACAAATGCTTATGATGCGTTGAAGAAGTTAAAATATTTATATGAATCACACTTAGAATTGGAAGTACTTTAGTTGATGATTAAGCTCTTCAACCTGAGGATAAAGGATGATTACCCCTTAGCCATAGCCTCAAAGATTATAGCCATCATGCATGATGTAGAAGCAACTGGAGTTAAAATGGATATTCCTCTCACAACCTTTGTCAAGGCCCTCTATCCTACATACTCTCATTATCTTGAATCCTTACAATCTAGTGCCTAACTCAAGGACATTACTCTTGACACTCTTGTGGAGAATTTTTCATGATGGGAAAGAGATTTTGGGAAGAGGAAGACAACTTCTTAGTCCCTTAGAGAAGCAGCGTGTCTTCATAGAAAGAGAATAATAAGCCATGAGATTCTCCTAAAGGAAGAGGTAGTAGAAGAGGATGTGGAAGAAAGAATCACAGAGGCAGGGGTGTAAACACCATCAATTGGAAAGGTTTGATCTCCACTGCATTCATTGTGATATAAATGGACATGTTGCATCCACGTGTAGAATCCCTTGGGAAAGAATCAAGTAAGAACACAAATAAGACAAAGATAAAACACTAGATCTAGAAAAAGGTGAACACCTAAATCTGCTCATTACATTGTTCCCCATTGCAATATTGGAGTAACTAAGTTTTTGTTTCATACTTCATTTGCTTCTTGGAAAGATGCATGGTTTCTTGATACAGGTGCAACTATCCATATAACCTTTTGGAAAGAATTATTTGAAGACCTTAGTGATAGTGTATATGGAGTAGCTTACTTTGTAGACAAGTCAAGTCTCGAGCCATCTAGACTTAACACCATCAGGCTTAAGTTGCTTTGACTTTCTGACTTTCTTTTGCATGTTGTACTCTACCTTCTAAAATTGTGGAGAAAATTGTTGTCCCTTGTTCACATTCACCCAACAAGGACTTGTCCCTTGTTCACATTCGCCCAACAAGGACACTCCATTCATATGTTTGATGGAAAACTTTAGATAAGGAAAGCATCAAAAAACACAATTTTCATGACTGGAATAGAGGAAGAAAGATTGTTGAAGCAGTAAGGAACATTTTCTCATGCACAAAAATATGAATGCAATTCTTAGCACAATGAAGGTACATTGCCATCCAATCTTCTATGGCATGCAGTATTTGGACATCTTAATTATGAAACTTTTTTTGTTGAAAATAAATGGTGTTTCTAGTTTGCCAAATATTCCAAGGACACAAAAGCAATGTGATGCTTGTATCCTAGGAAAGCATAACAAAGAACTATTTCATGATTCTTCCTCCATAGCATGCAGAAAGCTTGAACTAATTCATTCTGGTTTATGCAACCCTATGTTTGTTCCTTCTGCAAATGGAAATAAATATATCATGACTTTTATTGATGATTACACCAAGATGTGTTGGGTATACTTGTTGAAAAGAAAATCACAAGCTTTTGAAACTTTCAGAAATTTTCATGCATGGATTGAAAATAATGCACAATCACATATTGTCTCTTTTCATATTAATAATGGAAACTAACATACTTTTAATTAATTTGAAAACTATCTTTTCCAGCATCGGGTTCAACATCAAACTATTTTTCCTTACAATCCTCAACAAAATGGCATAGTTGAATGAATGAACATGACTATCTTAAATATGGTTCACTCAATGATGTTCTTCAAAAATGTAAATCTGATTTAGTTCTACATGCAATATACATAAAAAAACAAATTTCCATCTCATGTTCTAAAAAACAAGACTCCTTATGAAATGTGGCATGACCACATTCCTTTGGTAAGGCGTCTCAAGATTTTTGGTTCCCCCTGCTATGCCTTTATTCCCAAGGAACAAAGAAGAAATCTTGATGCAAGGAGTTGAAAGTGAATATTCTTTGGGTATTTAGATACAATCAAAGCATATCATCTCTATGATGAGGTAAATAAGAAGCTTATATGGTCTAGAGATGTAAAATTTTTTTATCTTCCAAGACTGACAATACTATTGAGCCGCAACTTAATCGTTTGGATAGATTCAACCATGCAAAAACTTTTCAAGAATTTGATAATGATATTTCACATATTGTGTGTGTGGGGGGGGGGGTCCCTATCTTGGATCAATCTATATAGTCTAATTTTAAAACATTGTCTCTCCCTCATGAAGTTCTGATCACTCGTTCAAATCTAGATACCCTTTAAGTGATGTGATTGAGAGGATTGGAAGACTAAATCTTGATGTAGCCCCATATCAATAAATAGAGAAACTTGGACCATTTCATAAAGGTCCCCCAAAATGGCTTGCAAAAACCCTTGAAAGTGTTCACCTTGTTGAGGTTAGAAAGGTAGGTACTAGAAGTTCCACTTGAAAAAATAGAGTTGATGTAGATGATTATGATTCTATTGATGATATGGATGTTTCATATAGTTGTGAATTGGATTTTTGTACTAATTTTGAACCAATTTCCTTTAAAGAAGTTGCTTCTCATGATGAATGGAAAGAAGCAATGCATGAGTATGATGCTCTCATAAAGAATGGAACATGGAAGTTAACAACTCCTCCATTTGAAACCAAATCTATTGGCTGAAGTGGGTCTATAAGAACAAGTATAAATCAAATAGATCACTTGAAAAACACAAATTAAGACTTGCAGAAAAAGGATTTGCACAAAAATAAAGTGTCGATTATGAAGAGACTTTTCTCTGCACAAAAAAAATGGGCCACCATCCAGACTCTCTTTTCCTTGGAAGCTCATAATTGATGGAAAGTACATCAGATGTATGTGAAGAATACTTTCTTGAATCGAGACTTGAAAGAAAATGTCTCCATGTCTCAACCAAAATGATTTGTTGTGAAGGGACAAGAATAGAAAGTATGTAAACTCATCAAATTCTTATATGGTTTAAAACAAGCACCGCGATCCTAGTATGAAAAATTATTGGGCATCTTCTGAAATTAAATTTCAAACACTTTAATCTTGATGATGCAACTCTATTTGTCAAGAAATTTGGAAAAATTGTTGTTTATCTTGTGGTATATATAGATGGTCTATAGATCATAGAGACCAACGTAAATTGTACTGCATCCATAAAGAAAGAGTTGAATAAAGGTTTTGAGATGAAAAATTTATGACACCTTCACTACTTCTTGGGCATTGGAGTGACTCAACATCCAAGTTATATACATTGAACAAGTTTGGCATGGCTGAATGAAATCCATTATCCACTCCAAGGGTAATTTGAAGCTCACATCTAAAGAAGGAAATGAATTTGAGGATGCAATTAAGCATATAAAGCTTGTGGGAAGTCTTATCTGCCTCACCACTACTAGACCATACATTTCATTTGTTGTTGGAATCCTTTCCAAGTTTATGCAAAAGCATTATGAAGAAAATTGGTCTACAACAAAAAGTTTTAAATTACTTGAAAGGAACTCAATACTTTGGATTCAAATATTCACAGGTAGATGACTTCAACCTGAATGGATATTGTGATTCAGACTTTGATGGAGATAAGGATAATGGAGTGTCTACTTTAGGCTATGTTATGAGTCACGTATTAGGAGATGTCTACTGGAGGTCACACAAACAACCATTTCTAGCAGATTCCATAATCGAGGAATAACATGTGGCAGTTGTAGAAGAAACCAAGGAGATTGTGTAGCTTAGGTAAGTTCTTGAAGACTTGTAGAAGAAACAAGTGCACTCTACTCCCCTTATGATTGAAAATACTTTTGCAATCAATTTTTCCAAGAATCCTTAATTACATGATCGAACTAAACATATCAACACAAAGTATCACTTGATTCAACATCATGCAAAGGTTAATACTATTCATCTATAACATTGTTCCACAAATAAGAAATTTGCAGACATTTTCACATGAACACTTGGAAAAGAAAAGTTTTAAAGATTCAAAATGATGCTTGGACTCATAAATACCCCTTCAGATTAAAAGGGGGAATGTTAAACACCTAATCCTCAAGGATTGGGTGAAAAAATTGTAAATATGTAAATTATGGAAAACTAAAGAGTTAGAATAGGAAGAGACCCTTGAATATGAATCCAAAATGTCACACTTGCTTGTTTTATATAATCATGTTTACATTAATGAAAATCAACATTCGGGAGTTATTCATTGCCCTGGTGAACAGATTTGGATCAAGGACCTAAGTGATAGCTTAAATTTCAAAGTGTTTGAAAGCGTGCCGAACCTGAACGACCAGATAGATCTTGTCTTCCTGATTCTGGCGTCGCGAACGATTCAAAAATCAGACACCATATGAAGAAGTTATCGTGTTTTAAAAATTCCAGTAAATTGCAATTTTTTACATTTGACCAGGGTTGATTGGGTTTTTGAAAAGTAAAAAAAAAAAAGAATATTCCAAGGAATATTCCTCTCAGACGAATTGCAGGCTGACAAGTGGCATGATATTATTGGAGAATTGGTTGAACGTTGTGTTTTCGGCAAATGAGAGACTGCCACATGGCAGGCCTGGAGGTCGCCACGTGGCCCAGGATTGGTGTGACAAAATTTTGGTTTGGTCTCTGCCGAGATCGATCGCGCAACCTCTCGCATAGCACATAGACGTCTTAATCACATCCCCTATATTTGGTTCTTAACCACTATAGGGCACGGGTTTTATTTAACGTTTAAACGTTTGGTACGTGGGGGAGCGGAGGGGCTATCCCCTCCCCATATGGTCGTCATCCATGTCCAAGGGCTAAAACCACTGGCACAAAATCTGCCAGAAGTTACACCCGCCAGCATTTTCGGAGGCTATTACATGCGACAGTTGTAATAACTTTATTCACACGGTCAGGTCCAAACACCACTTCAAACTCCAGTTTCAAAGGTGTTAACCCACAATTTATGCGGAGTTCCCGCCAGCGGTTACGGTTAGAAAACCGCGCGGTTTGGGGCATGTGCCCAACCACCAACCCAACTTTTATTTCTATGGTTAAATTTGGCGGAGAGTTTGGAGTGTGCCCTAAATTTGGGTATTTTTCCTATTTTGATTGGAGTTAAACTGAAGTGCTCCATTTTTAGTGGAGTTGTTTTAAGGGACACTGGAGAAAATTGATTATGCTCTATCTTGAGCATTATTCGACCATTATTGGAGTGTGAATAGTCAATTTCGACTTTCTTGGACATTCCAAACTCATTGGTGAGGGTTTCAAAGCCCATAAGAGGACTTCTGAGCATGATTTTGCTTCAAAGAAGTTCTAGGCGCCACCAGGGTCACTAGGAGCCAGCAACAGAAAGAGGCCTAGTTAAGGCAGCTAGAGGCCTTACTCAAGAAACTAATAGTCATTTTTAGATTTTTTCAGAGATTTTGGATCTAATGGTGAGGTTTTCAGAGCCAGTATAGGACTTTTAAAGGTCGATATGCTTTAGAAAAGTTACAAGGGCCACTAGGGCCACCAGGGGCCAGCAGGAGAATGAGGCCTATCCAGAGTAGCCAGTATCCATTCTCAGTAAAAAAATAGTGAATTTTAACTATTGTTTACTTTCTGGATCCAATGGAAGGATTTTCAGAAGCTTTTGAAGACTTTTGAAGGTCAAGATGCTTCGGAGAAGTTTTCAGTGAACCTAGAGCCAGGGTGGTGCCACCAGGTGTTGGAGGCGTAATCGGAGTAGCCGGAGGCCAATTTCAGTAAATGAATAGTCTATTATGACTATTTTGGAAATTATGAATCCATTGAAAGGATTTTCAGAGCCATTTGGAGACTTATGAATGTCGAGAAGCCACAGGGAAGTTTCGAGCAACCTAGGGCCAACAGTGGATGGAGGCCTAGATTGGGGAGCCAGAGCTCATTTTGAGCAAATGAACAACCTATTTTGGATGTCTGATATATGCTGGAGATAGTAGGTGAGGTTTCAGGGACACAAAAGGATTTCTTAAGGAGGTAATGCCATGGAGAAGCTCAGGGAAGCTTAAGGGTGCCGACAAAATAGGTCAAATCTAAGGGAACCTAGGTCTATCTTCAGAGAGATTGCATCCATTCCAGGGGTATGATGGTATTCTAAACCCATTGGTTCAGTTTAGATAACCATTGGAGTTGAGATAGTAAGTTGTAAAAGAAATTTCCCATCATAATCCCAGAGAGCCAAGTCAGTTGACAAAGGCTCAAGGAGGCGTAGCCCACGATATTCGGGTGAACTCCTTTATTAAATTTGTGGTTATGTGTTGATACTTATTTTCTACACTTCATGGTTTTTGTACATTCTTAATATCAACAAAAAAAAATGTGTAATTCCTCACACTTAAAGCATTAAAACCAATTTTAAACACATACACATGAATCAAGAATTCAATTTTGCACAGCTAGATCTCAATTTGTTTAACTGAGTGGGGGGTGCTTGAAAAGCATAACAAGTTATCCACCCATTTCAGATCAGGTTGGTATCAGAGCACAAATTTGCTTGCTTGTTTGACTTGAAAGGTGTTTTACAGTGCAAAGAATTTAACTGTTTGCAAATTGATTGATGCTTACAAGCTTGAGTTTGTTAGAGGTGAAGGGGAGCTACTGTTAGCTAAGTCCAGAAGAGGACAAGAAGGAAGAAGGCTGAAAGCATTCTCCTTACCCAAAGGACCTCAAGGCAACCCTTGAATCACAAGAGGGATTGTTTGCAAAAGGTTGCTTGAAAAAGAGATACAAGTTGCAGAGAAGAGCTTGAATCTACAACCAGATTGTTTTTGAAGCTTTGTAAAATTGTTTTGAAGCTTTTTGAATTATTGTTGAAGTTCCTTAATTCATTTACATAATTATGACAAATTCATCAAGTGAGGTTTCTAAATCCTCTTTTACAAGACTCTTTGATGAAGAGATGAAGCGGGACTTCTACATCCTGAAGGATATGGTGCAAATTCTGTATGAAGATGGAAGAGAAAGCACTAGACTTCATGAGCAATTGGTTACTATGAAGCAAGAGAAAGAAGGACTTCTTCAAAGAATGCATGAGATGGACATGCAGCTCCATCATGCCCAAGAGGCCTTAACCATACACATGCTTGAAGCAGAGGTAAATCACTCAAATTTGTCTTCAAATTCCTCTACAGATAGATATGTAGGCTCATTTGAAAAGCACACTCGAGGTATAGGGTCCAAGTTGACGTTAAAAATGGGCTATGAAGGCAAGGGTTTAGGCAAACATGCATAAGGCATGATTGATCCTATTTTGGTTGAGGAAAGGCCTAAGAAGTTTGGTCTAGGCTATGCTCAATCTTATGGCGAAAACTCTACAGCCATGAAGGCACTTGAGACAATTCAAGGAAGAAATTTTGTTGCAAGTTCTAAACCACAAACATGTCAATTTTTTTTTTCAAGTTGATTTCCATTGTTTGAAGCCTATGTTGCAGCAATATGTTAATGGACATGCAGCTTATGGCGAGCAAGAGGGTTATGACAGCTACGAAGACATGAACATTGATGTTGGTCTTCATAAGAAAGCTGGAACCTCTACAAGTTCATCTCCTCAAGAAGGTAAAAAATATGGACATGCAAGGCAACATTTGAGGTATAATTCTTCCCATAGTCAAGTTGATATTGTTTATGTTAAGCATGGCAATTTTGCATGCATGAAAGGAAGAAAGAGTTGTTGTTCCTATTGTGGTCTGTGTAACCATGAAATTTCAAAATGATGGAAGAGGATGAAGGCATACAGGAAACAGTTGAAGCAAAGACAACTTGCAAATAAGATGCAAAAGACTTGCACACATTGTCAGAAGAAGGGACATTTAATTGCCCAACATTGGACATTGCATCCAACCAATCATCCCAAGCACATGAAGCAAGAGGATAGAAAGACTGGAAAAACTGGAACCAAATATTCCATCATTGATGTGAGAACAGATGTTTCACATGAAGAATATTTTCAGCAGCAAAAATCCCCATGGAAGTGGCTTGGTAAGAAGTGGTTTGACTTCTTGACCCAGTAAGACATACATTCATTTGTACATATGCAAATTTTATTAATGTATGAATTTCTGTTGGAAACTTATGTTTGTTTGAGCCACCTTTGATCGATGATCAAGGATTTGATGTTCAACTACCTTCAATTGAAATTTTTTTGCCAGAAATTTCTGAAAGAGTTCAAGGAAGATGCAATTCTTCATAGGAGGACAAGAGCATCCAAGAAGGGAAGTGTTGACTACCTTCGAGTTTGGGATCAAAGGCACTAAGCCAGGCAAGGCAAAGTGTAAGGAGGCTGGAAAAGTGAGGGTGTTGTAATATCATCTATTGAATAGGTATATCAGTCTTTTGGGGTCCAAAATATTCCTAATGGGGACGAGTGATCAGATTTGGATCAAGGACTTAAGTGATAGCTCAAATTTCAAAGTGTTAAAAAAAGTGTCGAACCTAAGTGACTGGGTAGATCTCGTTGTCTTGATTTTGGTGCTGCAAACGGTTCGAAAATCCGACACCGTATGAAGAAGTTATCGCGTTTTGAAAAGTCCAGTAAACTGTAATTTTTGACATTTGACCAGGGTTGACTGGGTTTTTGAAAAGTCAAAAAATAGAATATTCCAGGGAATATTCCTCTAAGACAAATTGCAGGCTAACAAGTGGCATGATATTACTAGAGAATTGGTTGAACGTTGTGTTTTCAGCCAATGAGAGACTGCCACGTGGCAAGCCCGGAGGCTACCACGTGGCCCAGGATTGGTGTGACAAAATTCTGGTTTGGTCTCCACAGGGATCGATCGCGGGACCTCCCGCATAGCATGCCAACGTCTTAATCGCATCCCCTACGTTTGTTTCTTAACCACTATAGGGCACGTGTTTTATTTAACATTTAAACGTTTGGTACACGGGGGAGTGGAGGGGCCAGCCCCTCCCCATATGGCCGTCGTCCATGTCCAAGGGCTAAAACCACTGGCGCAAAATCTACCAGCATTTACACCCACCAACATTTTCGGAGGCTATCACAGGCGGCAGTTATAATAACTTTCTCCACGCGGTCAAGTCCAAACACCAATTCAAACTCCGGTTCAAAGGTGTTAACCCACAGTTTATGCGCAGTTCCCGCCAGCGGTTACGGTTAGAAAACCGTGGAGTTTGGGGCATGTGCCCAACCACCAACCCAAATTTTATTGCTATGGTTAAATTCGACGGAGAGTTTCGAGCGCACCCTAAATTTGGGCAGTTTTCCTATTTTGACTGGAGTTAAACTGAAGTGCTCCATTTTTAGTGGAGTTGTTTTAGGGGTTACTGGATAAAATTGATCATGCTTTATCTTGAGCATTATTCGACCATTCTTGGAGTATGAATAGTCAATTTCAACTTTCTTGGACATTACAGACTCATTGGTGAGGATTGCAGAGCCATTAGAGGACTTTTGAGTGTGATTTTGTGTCAGATAAGTTCTAGGGGCCACTAGGGCCACTAGGAGCTAGCAACAAAAAGAGGCCTAACCAAGGCAACTAGAGGCCTTAATCAGGAAACCAATGTCATTTTTTGATCTTCCAGACATTTTTGATCTAATGGTGAGGTTTTTAGAGCCAGTAGAGGACTTATGAAGGCCGAGATACTTCATAAAAGTTCCAAGGGCCACCAAGGGCTAGTAGGAGAATGAGGCCTATCCAGAGCCGCCAGTATCCATTCTCAGCAAAAAAGTAGTCTATTTTGACTATTTTGTACCTTCTGGATCCAATGGAAGGATTTTCAGAAGCTTTTGAAGACTTCTAAAGGTCGAGATGCTTCAGAGAAGTTTTTAGTGAACCTAAAGCCAAAGGGTGCCACCAGATGTTGGAGGTGTAACCGGAAGCAAATTTCAGTAAATGAAAAGCATTTTCTGACTATTTTGGACATTATAAATCCATTGAAGGGATTTTCAAAGCCATTTTGAGACTTCTGGAGGTCAAGAAGCCACAGGGAAGTTTCAGGCAGTCGAGGGCCAATAGTGGATGGAGGCCTAGATTGGGGAGCCAGAGCTCATTTTGAGAAAATGAACAACCTATTTTGGATGTCTGATATATGCTGGAGATATTAGGTGAGGTTTCAAGGATAGAAAAGGATTTCCTAAGGATTTAGTGTCACAGAGAAGCTCAGGGAAGCTTAAGGGCGCTGACAGAAGAGGTAAAGTCTAAGGGAACCTAGGTCTATCTTCAGAGAGATTGCAGCCATTCCAGGGGTATGATGGTATTATAAACCCATTGGTTCAGTTCAGATAACCATTGGATTTGATTTAATAAATTTTAAAAGAAATTTCCCATCATAATCCCAAAGAGCCAAGTCAGTTGACAAAGGCTCAAGGAGAAGTAGCCCACGACATTCGGGTGAACTCCTTTATTAAATTTGTTGTTATGTGTTGATGCTTATTTGCTGCACTTTCTGGTTGTTGTACATGCTTAATATCAGCAAAAAAAAAGTGTAATTACTCACACTCAAAGCATTAAAAATAGGTTTAAACACGTACACCTGAATCAAGAATTCAATTCCGCACAGTCAAGTATAAGCTATATCTTAATTTGCTTAACTAAGTGGGAGGTGCTTGCAAAGCATAACAAGTTATCCACCCATTTCAGATCACCTGGAAATATTTTTAGATGTCTTTTTATCCAAGTCATGAGGAACTTGACCTAAATTGCTAATGTTATTAATATATTTACACATAGAATGTGTTTAAACCACAAAGGTAACCTCCCTGACTTGTCACTTGTACTCAAAACTTGTATAAAAGGCTTATAATGACTACGAATGCATACAATGATCCTAGATGAGGTTGTAAACTACAAATAAGCATGTGATATCAACCATTTCATTAATTATGCCACTTTATGTACCATTCCCACCATGCTTTTTCTTGTACTTAGCACTGATACTATAAATCTGGAAATGCAAAAAAGAAGAAGTTATTTTTATACAGAAAAAATGTTATAGATATATTGGTTAACATACTATTGCATCCTAAAAACAT
Source organism: Pinus albicaulis (assembly GCA_034641835.2). Lineage (NCBI taxonomy): Eukaryota > Viridiplantae > Streptophyta > Pinopsida > Pinales > Pinaceae > Pinus > Pinus albicaulis. Next base: position 1,105,498,412 of record CM076578.1, read on the forward strand.
ATTCATCAAAGAAAGTTTAAGAAAGTTAAATAATATAGCTTCATTATCTTGAGTTTTGCATACAAATCTAAAGTATTGTTCATGGTTACCCTTATATGAAAATATTTTGACATATACACTTAACAATGTCGTATTTTGGAATAAAAAGGAAAACACCAAAGAGTTAACTATGTAAATAAATATTGATATAGCCTATGGTGTATCTTAACATCATTGTCATATGATTTTATATCCAATTTGTCATATATTCATTCCTTTCATCTGTGTGTGGCACTTTTCTCTTTCCTACTTGTTAATCAAATACTTGACATCTCACCTCATCTTGTGTGACATTTTGAATGGAAATATTGATTTATCTTTCCTCATCACTTGTGAAAATGAGACATGACCATCTATCCACAAAGACATGAAATCATGTTAACCAAATAACATAAGCCAAAAACCAAATGGAAGACACTAATAAGCTAGGACATTCTCATGCAAAGGAAGGGTCATGCCAGTAAGGTGAAAACACAATCAAAACATGTATATGCTAAGATAGTGGAATTCTCATCAAAACCTAATTAAAATCTCCTCAAATACACCATATTAAGATCAAGAGACATGATGCAAAGCCTAAGGCTATGCTCAAACACATGACAAGCAATCAATTAGTATCATCAATTATCATGCAACTCAAAAGACATCCATTAAGGTAAACTATATCAAGAAATGAAATTATTTAAGAATAATATTAACATATAAATTTTAGAAAAAAAGGGGTGCCCCAAGTCAATCATCTCAGTTGTAGGTGATTCGTCAACAAGGCCATGCCATAAAGATTTTAAATTCTCGGGTCCTAGATTCCCTTTGGTGCACTCAAAGGCAACCTCGTCAAAGGATATAGCGGTGGACCTATCATTCATAATGGGTGTTTGTGTGTTTTTATATGTCTTGATGCATTAGAAGGAAATGCAAAAAACTTAATTATATAATTCTAATTCAACTTACTATTGTTCCATGTTAATGGTGTTAGGAAGGAGTTTGATCACTAAGTAAAGTGGGAGGGATCTTGCAGTCAATGGGTAACACTACATTGGTCCTATAATGAGATGAAAGGCTTGAATCCCACGGTAGTCTAAAGGGGTGCCTCATAAGAGCATATGGCTAAGAACAACATTAGATGCCAATTCAATTTATGTCTATTAATTGTCCCACGAAGTATTTCTTTTAGTACTTTGTTGATAGCTTTGACTTGGTTATTTTCTTGATAATATTAAGTAGTGGAAATTCATGTTTAGATCCTAACTATGAAGCTAGATTTTGCATGACTCCATTCTTGAAATGTTTTCCACGGTTATATACTATTTGTTTAGAGACATGAGAGTGAGTGATGACATGACTAAAGAGGAAGAGTGCTGTCAAATATGATTTTTTTTCTGAACTTAGGTATCACTTTTTCCCATTAAGTTCGTAGTCAATGGCCATAATGATGTACTTACAATCGTCACTGGAGAGGGATTGAGACTCCATGAAATTGATCCCCCATTTGTAGAAGGGATCAATAGTGATTACATGATTCAAATTAGTGAGTGGTGCTCAAAGTTTGGAAGTGAATATTTGAAATTATCATATTGCTTAACTTCATGGATGCAATCTTGAAAAATATAGGGGTAGAAATAGGCTACATTGAGGATATTTTATGTAGACACCATGCCAAATAAGTTACCACCACAAACATCATTGTGGTAGTCACTAAGAACAAGATCTACCTCTTCAAGTTATAGGAATTGAAATAAAATGGTTTCAACACCTTATCAATAGGAAACATATCTTAGAAATGAGGTAATGAGGAACTTGGTGGAAGATGCATCATTGGTTGTCTAGAGAGATGGGTAAAAACCTTCTATATGTGAAGATAAGCCAACATATTGCTTTACCATGAGTTCACTAATGATGAGATGAAGATAATATCATCGTGAAAAATATAACTGAGATGGGGGGATTAGCCACATCAACAATAAGTCAGTAATGAATTTGACGAGGGCCAACACCTTCCTAGTTTCTAAGTTAAAAAATTTGATATCAAGCTCCTAGAGTGTGTCTAGCAATGGACAAACTTACTATTGATTAGTCATCTACCTAATATGTCATACATTAGGTTCAAAAAGGCTATGACTTTGGTGTGATAAGGAAAGATACAATTGTGGATATTTTGTATTAAATGGACCGGTATCAAGGGCAACGTCTCATTATTATTATACGGAAATGCAAGCACAGATAAGTTCTCACCATTGTAATGAATTACATGATTGTGGGTGTCGTCCCTTTGCTAGAATAACATGAAAATGAATAAAAATTTTGAGGTATAGAATCAAAGGATAAAATCTATCAGTGGTGTGACTGTGAGAGCATGCTTAAATATATTAAATAGCTTTCGGGCTTGGACATCCCAAAATAAAGAAGGGTTCTTGCATAAGAGATGTGAAATATCATGAGCTCTAGTTGCATAATTAGGAAAAATGTGTCACAAAAAAAATGTTTTTCCTTTAACACTTTGAAGTTATTGGAAGGGTGCACGGTGAAGATAAATTTGTGTTGACTTGGACTTCCAAGGGATTAATGGTAATCTATTGTTTAGAGACAATGAACCTAAGGAAGCATCAAATAGTTATAAAATAAAACCACACTTGAGAGGGTTTATCTAAATATTATACTATCAACTTTAAAAAATAGGGTTTGTACTAAAATGTTGTGAGATCATAAAGGTAAGCTAAAATGATGTACACCATGACGTGGAATGCATAGGGCATGTTACCATAGGATATTTTTTTCTTCCATGATACATATTTCCAACTAGCATCCTAATCTAACTTTTAGATAAAAATATCTCATATGCATGTCACTCATTATTATTTACCTCATTTACTTCATCAACATACTCATGTAATAAAGTTGGGTCAACAACCATGAGGTACATTAGTCATTATTTTAACAAAGTGCTTATATTTAATGTTTTAAGCATCTAAGTAATATTCATGAGTTGAAGTCGAATAATGGATCGTGATGTTTGGAAATTATACATGTTTCCTTATTTCATCTTGGAAGTTATCTTTGCCTTCTAGTCTAATGTAACCACTCTAGGGTTTTTCTTTCACCATATAGTAATGACACAAATAGGAGACCTTGATAGAGATAATGTGTCCACATCCTTCCATACTCAACACCTACCATCTATCCTTTCCCCCATTAGCCTTTGTTTTGGATTTGTTATTATCAGTCACTCGTATTGGTTCCCTACTTGTCTCACCCTATGAAAGACAACTTCGAAATGCCCAAAGGTTGATGTAGTTGTAAAAAGAAAGAAATAAAGAGCATGTGCCAAATGTGAAAATGTAAAAAAGTGGCAAGGGATGAATGATGATTAAAATCCAAAGTTATCTTGAGCTCTACCCTCTCATGTGTGTTGGGTATGTGTTATGTTCATTGTAGGACTAGCCCCACATGCAACTAGGGGTTCAAAGGGGGGGGAATACCCCCCCGCTTAGGGGTTGATGGGCATATCTCCAAAAAAAATAAGGGAAGTTTTTGTGTTCATTTTTAACTCATAGATTTTTATTTTAGTGGTTTTATAATGCACGATGGTTTAACCCATGATTTTGTAATAATAAAGGGTTAATGGATTGGGTGGGTCTATGGATGCCACATGATATACATATTGTATTGTAACATTGTAATAATAGAATATAATGATTTATTTATTTTTTCTATGGTTTTCTAGGTTTTGTTTTCTATTTTCTAGGGTATAATATGTGTATTAATGTGTATGTGTGTGTGTGTTATTACATCTTTTCTATTTTATTAATAATTTGTTCACAAAAATTACTTGTACAAGGTTAAAACCAACATTTGGTATCAACGTAAATTGGATTTAAGGGAACACCATTGTGGTTGAGGGTTTTGGCTCAAACCTATGGAAAAAATTATTACAGTGGGAGATATGTAGTATTGATTCTTGTGGTGAATGGAAATGGTAGTATTTTAAAGATATATATTGAGATGTTCAATGGGTAGAGTTTTGAGATGTGGAATCCCAAAATGGAAGATCTTTTGGTGGATGGAGATCAGTGGATTATTGTGGATCCATGTATTGCACCAATGGTGATATTAAGACCATGTTGGATTAGAATGTAAATAACCCAATACAATCGTCTCTCTCAAATTCAATATTACTAAATGCTTCAAGAGAAGCTATACCAAAGGCATTGTGGAACAAGTTAGGGGCTTTGTATCAATCTAAGTCCATAGTGTGCAAATTGTTCCTGCAAAAAAGCTTTGTAACCTGACGACAAAGGATGAAGACTCAATGAAAGAGCATATGAACGCCTTCGATATTGTGGTAAGTCAACTATTGTCTATTGATATTAATATCTTCGATGAATATAAGTGTATCTGTTTGTTGTGTTCTCTATCAGACTCGTGAGATAGTCTAACTATTCCCATAGGTAGTAATGTGACTACTTTAATTTTTGATGAACTAGTCTCATCCTTGTTATTAGAGGAGATGACGCAAAATAAAAAATATAAAGTCAAAATAAGATGCCTTAAATCTATACGAGGATTTTCCTAGGACGGAAATAAAAATGAGTCTTCAAAGATCTAAACCTCTAGGAAAATTTGCAAAGGTATGTTGGAGATGTGGCAAAGAAGGGCATTACAAGAAACATTATAGATCTAGAAGTGTTGATAAATGTAAATGATATCATGATGCTCCTACTACAAAATTAAAAACCTTCTAAGATGAAGGAGGGATGGGAAATTGGCTTCTTCAAGCGCACATATAGATCATGAGGTAAGGTTATTTAATCAAGTGCATCTTTTCATATGAATCCTCACAAGAGGTGGTTTTGTGTGCATGAAATACATGACTATGGTGATGTTTTCATATGAGATGAATCAAAATATAGAATCATAGGATGAGGGAAAATCAAGTAAAATCTCATGGATGGAAAGATTATGAAACTTCCTATTGTTTTACACATCATAGGATTGGCCAAAAAATTGATTTTTATAAGCAAGATGAGCAATGTAAGTGTAAAAATTGTGCTTAAAAATGAAACTTGTAGGATGTTTCAAGGAGTAAGGGTATTGTTGAGGGGAGTTCATATTGGAACTCTATATAAGTTGATGGGAAGCACTATTCATGAAATGTTCAATAGTTACATTGTTCTTAAGAGTGGAGCTAAAGAAAGAAAAACTCCTACAATATTTGGAGAGAATACTATGTTGTGGCATTAAATACTACGAAATATCAGATAAAATGGCCTTTGATCACTACATGGTAAAGATATGGTAAAAAGTATGCCAAATTACTCTTCGCATTTTTATTTATGTAAACATTGCTTATATGGGAAGCATAATTACTTAATATCTTCGTCTCGTGCTACAAGAGAAAATGGAATAGTATAGTTGGTTCACAATGGTGTGTTTCTACCTATGGAAATTCCATCACTAGGTAAGTTTGTGTACAATGTCTCATTTATAGATGACTTCTTGAGGAATACATGGATTTGTTTCCTAAGGAAGAAATCCAAAGTCTTTGAAAAATTTAAAGAATTTAAGGATTTCGTGGAGAATTAAACAAAGAAGAAAATTAAGGTGTTGAGGATGAATAATGGTGGAGAATTCTACAGGAATGCATTCAAGGAATTCTATAAGAAGTGTGGTATAGCAAGGAAAAATAATGCTCCATACATACCTCAAGAAAATGGAGTTGCAGAAAGAATGAACAAATGATGGTGGAAAAAAAAAGGAGCATGCTTAGTGGTGTTGAGTAATGACAAGAATTTTGGGCATAGGTAGTGGATGACAAGACTCCACATGAGATATGGACTAATAAGAAACCATCTCTTAGACATCTCAGGGTATTTGGATATGATTCTTTGTACAAGTTCCAAAGGAGAATAGGATTAATCTAGATAATAAAGTTGAAAAGTGTATATTTGTTGGCTATAAATATGGTTTGGAATTATATAAGCTTTGGAAACCAAAAAATGAGAAGGCTGTGTATATTTGAGATGTGGTATGTAGATAAATAAAATATGTTGTTAAACATGAAGTCCAGCCAAGGGAGGAATAACTAGAGAAAATAGATTTTGACTTGAAGGATGATGTATGAAACTCTAGAGAAGAACACACATTAGAATAAGAACCACATATGCTAGTATTGAGGAGATTGGTTTGGGAAAGAAAGCTACTGGAAAGGTAAACTCTACCTAATTTCCATTATAATTTTTCTTTTATTATTATTGATGGGGATACTATAACATTAGGGAGGCAGTGAAATTAGAGGTGGAAAACTTTGAAAAAAGGCTATGGTTTAAGAACTGGTAGCCTTAGACAATAATGAGGTTTGGTATCTAGTGTAGTTGTATGCTAGAAGAAATACCATTGGTAGCAAATGGGTGTTTAGGAAGAATTTGAATGCATAAAAAAAGTGGTGAAATTCAAAGCTCAATTAGTAGCAAAAGATTATTCCTAGGTAGAGGAAATTGACTTTGGTGAGATTTTTTCTCATGTTTCCAAGTTAACTTCTATTATATTCATTTTATTTTTTGTTTTTATATTTTATTTTGAAGTATAATAGATGTAAATGAAGACATCATTCCAACATGGGGAGTTGGAAGAAGAAATCTACATGAAGTGTCTATGAGGCTTTGTAGTGAACGGAAAGGAAGCACTAGTATGCATGCTTAAAAAGTCCCATGTATGGGTTAAATAAATCATCGAGGATATGGTTCCACGCCATAGGTGTACGATCACATTGGAAATGAGAAGGATTAATAGTTTGGGACACTGAGCCGAGTGGGGATTGAGAGATCCAACCACTTGGTAGACTAACAATATGGGATAACATGCAATGGGTTTGCTTATTATTATGGATTCAAGAGTGTTCTATGGTTTGAAGTCAAGTGGTTACTCCACTTTCTGTAATCAACAAGCATACCAAATATTGAATTTCTCAGCTCTGATGGAAAGGATATGTATTTAATTTTTTCCGACAGCTACTAGAGAGGATATACGAAAGGAATCCTCCATAAATTTGGCATTATTACGCTTGGAAATCATAGTTCAACATGATTTTTAACTTCATGTTGCTCAAGAAGCTCTAGGTTTTATGTTATGTCGTGTTCTTCATGGAATTATTTATGTATGAAAGAAAAGGGCAAGGAAATGAAACTAAGAATGGTCTTGCTGCCTCCCACCTGCTTTCAAAAAATTGTGATCCTCCATGGGATTATCTCTAGGGAACTCTCTAAAAGGATTGCCAATGGTTGAATATCGGCCTTGGAGTTTCTATCTTGATCTTTCTCTGCACTGGTGGAACACATATTAGTATTTTTCTTATTTTTTACTTTAGTTAATTCTCTAACTGCATAGCCTTAGAGTTAAAGTGTTTAGTTGAATAATTAGGTTCCTACTTCTACTATTCAAGGAAATTTATATATGGTTAGTACATGCAAGCTGTTTTATTAGCTTTGTTTTTCCACCAGTATCATGACTCAAGGTATTGGAAAATCTCAATGATTATACAAATTCCGTTCTCTTGTTATTAGTGTTATCATTTTTATAGGTCCTAGCCATCCTCCCTCCAACCTTTATGTGGTATTTTGTAGCTATCCAAGTCCACCAATAGTGCATTTTCGCTTCTACACTTTATATTTTCACTCCTATTAGAAGAATCTCAAGGCTTATGTAACAACCTCATGTTAAATGTCCATGTAAATAAATAATGTGTGGACATTATGAAAGAAAAAAATAAAACCAAGGTCATGGGACATGTATTCCAAGATGAATGAGGGGAAAATCATTACATTGGGATCCACTTTTGGTTAATTGTTTATTGGCCATGGAAATTTGCATTGGTAAGAAGCAAAAGGAAATAAATGGAAATTAATTATTACAGGCTAGCAAGGACATGTGGAAAGGATGCAAAAGAAATATAGGAAAATTAAGAAATTCTACCTCATCAAGTGGGGAAGAGAAAGAGAAAAGAAAGGATAAAAATAGTAAAAGAATATGCATGCAAGGAAAAAGGAAAAGGAAAAGAAAAAAAGATTGAAGTGACAACATTCTAGCATTCCTTGAAGAAAGCAAGGAAAAAGGAGAGATAAGGCTAGAGAAGGAGCACAAGGAAGATAAGCAATACAAAAGAAAAAACAAGCAAGGAAAGAAATCAATGGAAGAATAGTTTGAGTGGCATCCATGAGGAATACTTGGACAATAGTAAGAAAGGGCAGAAAATAGTGGTGGATTTTGCAGGTAACAATGTGCATGTTGATTATCTTGTTGGGATTTGAATGCATGGTTCATGCAATGGTTTATTGGTAATTTTTTTTTGTCATTGGCATGAGATTTTCCTCGATTTACAATCATGTGTATCTTTGCCTTATGTAATTTCCTGGATAGCCATGATGTGGTGGGTTCCTTGTTTGGTTGAGCTTTGGATTGCCAATAAATTTCGGATCCTGGTTGAGGTGGTCTCAGGATAATACTAAGGGCTGAGAGTGGATATGGTTTTCTCTAGGTAAGCTCTTGACAGGTGGGTGGATACAGGAAAATTACTCTGGGTATGGTGAAGAAATTATAAGGCATCCAAGCTTATATTGGTTTTGGTGATGTCTAGACCCAATGTTGGGTGAAATCATTGTGGCTTGAGGGTGGTGGTGGCTTCCTCTAAATTCCCTTTTTGGTTATGTTTTGGTTTATCCCATGTAATCCCAAATTAAGATTTGGAATATGGCACATGGGTGATTTGGCTAGAAGAGAGAATTGTTCTAGTCCTAATCTATGGTAGGGTGGTACATGGAAGTCCTTGACTTGGTTGGTATTATTCCTATGTTTATATGTGTTGTTATTTAATGATATCAATGAGTACAAGTTTTGATTTAATGTGATGATTATGTGACTGGTTTTTCATGGCTCTATTATTGGTTAAGTGTATGCCACATGCATAACATATTGCTTATTATATGAAGTGTCTTGTTATTGATCTTGCTCATGGTTTGATAGGATCTTAGATAATGTGTATGAATGCATGCGATAATATGTGTTTATTGCAGCTAGTATGAGATGGAAACAATCCTTCTTGGTGAACATATGATAAAACCTACGAAACAATGAACAACTATATATTCATGCCTTACAGGTACCATAGTCACAAGGTGTTTGAATAAATGATTCACATGTGTTGGACAATGTTTACCAAGAAAAATGCATGAAATAAAGAATATAGACACATTGATATTCTTGAAAAAGTTCTGTAGAATTATGGGCATTTGGCATGTAGGCTAGCCCTAAAATTCCAGAGCAGGGTCTATGGTCGCACCCTCAGAGCTTGGAAATCTCAACTCTGGTTGCACTGAGGATGGGTAATCTATGTTGTTGGAGGCCTCTGGATGCTCTGACAGGTTTGCATGCATGTGGTTGGGTTGTAATATAGGTCAAAGGGGTAATCACAACTCAAGGAAATGATCACCAATGAAAATAGATTGACAAGTAGTGTGATCATGTGCCCTTGGGTGGGATTAGTTTTTGACAAGTGGACCCCATTTCCATAACTACATATTGGAAGTTGGGTTATGCATAGTAACTCTCATGTCATGTTTACCCTGGTAAGTTGTAGAAGTGGGTAAATGTGGGTTGCAGTGTTATAGAGTGGTATTAGGACAGGTTTAAAACATTGGACCTCGGGGTAAATGCAGAATGTTATGCAAATCTATATGGTTATCATGCATGCATGAAAATTATTATATTGTTATTGTTGTTACAATTTTGTGTTATTATCTTGATTCATGTATGAACTGATATTTTCTTGATATTATTATTTATTGTGTTAATATGGATTGACCTGTGCATATGCAATAGTCTCACCAAAAAACATATTGAGGTAATGCTTTTGATTATGCTTTTTATTTAGTTTATATAACAGTGGTATGTTGTAGGAAAATATAAGGCCATGGGATGAAGAGAAGAATGGTTGAGTACATTTCATAAGACTCACACAATCTAGAAGAGAAATTAGTGGGATTGGCGAAATCAGTTGAGCAACAGGGAGAGAAGGACTCTCGTGATATAGAAAACACATTGAGAATTCTGAAGGAAGAGATCTGAAGTTGTAAAGTTGATAATGAGTGTTTGATTAAAGCCCAAGAAAGTCTTGTAAAATATCAAGAAAATAAAATCACAGGTTAATGCAATTATTCTTAGAAACCTTTTAGATTTACAGAAGCATGGATAGTTGGGGACCATTCATGGAGACAAAAAAGAAGAATAGACAAATGGGGTAGATGGAAGACAATTTCATAAAAGGTATAGGATTGATTGTGATGATACAGTAAAGAGTGGTAGACCCTTGGGGACACCTGAGTAGAGGGATAGTACACGTGAATTTTATTCTAGCTCTACTTTTAGGAGACATCATCGCCATCACCATCAAAATCATCATAGGAGGAGTGAGAAGAAGTATTTTCCAAAGGAATTCAAGAAAGACAAGCCTCCTACTTTTGATGGTGAGATTACCAAATCAAAATATGCAAAATCATGGCTTCTTGGAATAAGAAAAAAAATTAAAATTCATAATTGCTTAGAGAATATGAAGTCCAAGATAGATATTTTAGTCTCAAAGGAAAATAAAATATCTTGTGGGAAGATGTAAAGCATGTCAAGGGCTTCAGGGAAGAGAAGCTCACCTGGGAAAATTTTGAAAGAATCTTTAGAAAGAAGTACATGTCTGAAAGGTATTATGATGGAAAGGCCAAGGAATTCTATGAGCTCAAGATGGGTTCCATGTCAGATGAAGAATATATAACCAAATTTTTAGATCTATTGAGATATGTGCCCTATCTCAAGGATGAGAAATAAAATATCCAAAGGTTCATCAGTGGATTTCCATCATCATTCAAATAATGGATTAAGTTTGATGAGCCTTAGTCATTGGAGGAAGCCATCATAAAGTTGAAGCATTTCTATGAACAGTCATAGAACAAGCCTAAGTTCAAGCGTGATTGGAAGGGTGGCGAGAATTCTAAATGAAAATGGGCCAAAAAGCGAGGAAGATCTCAAGACATAGGTGAGAAGGAAAATATGGCTCCTCATAAGAAGTCCAATGTAGTTGTGAAAGGATGTGGGTCTCAGTATGTGGAGTAGTAGAATAAAGGCAATGGAAGAGAACCATTGAAGTGTTGGAATTATGGTGGAGACCATTGTAAGAGAGATTGTCCATCATTTTAGGGTGGCATGCATCAAATAAACAATGCACAAGAGGCACATAAAGTTGGGATGCAGCTCATAACATTCCCCATATCTATGCAATAGTTGATAGTAGGCAAGAAGACCATCAAGTATCCATTATCAAGATGGAAGGTAAGGTTTGTGATCAAGTTGTTTATATTTTTATTGATCTAGGATCAAATTACAACTATATTAGTCTTGAACTGGTGGATCAATGTCATTTGGATAAGGAAGTGCATGTAGAATATTTGGTTGGTGCAGTTGGCTACAAGGACCAAAAGAAGAGTTCACCATTGGGTGAAGTCTTGTGCATTTGATCTTAATGGCATGCCTACATCAACAAACTTGAATTTGCTTCCTTTGGGTGCGTATAGTATGATTTTGGGCATGGATTGGTTGTTTATTCACATGACCAAGGTAGATTTCTATGAGAAATCCATTGATTGCCTAGATGAGGATGGAGAAAAGAGAATCTTGAAAGGAAAGAAGAAGCATACATCAGTAAGAATGGCTAAATCCATGCAAGTTGAGTGTAACCACAGGAAAGGATGATTAATGTTTGTAGTTCATGTTTCCAGTGACAAAGGGTTGGATGGTGATAATGGTGAAGTCCTGAGGAGGTATCTTATCTTACAACATTTTTAGGACGTGTTTCTTGTAGATATTCCAGAGTTCCCCCCTCATATGGAGGTGGAATTCTCTATTGAGTTGATTCCCAGAGCAACACCAACATCTAAGGCAACATACATGATGAGCACTCCCAAGTTGGTGGAATTGAAGTTGCAAATTAAACAGATGATTGATAAGGGATATATAAGGCCAATTTTATCTCCATGGGTAGCACCATCTTTATTTGTAAAGAATAAGGATGATACTCTCAGATTGTGCATTGATTACAGTTAATTGAACAAGGTGACCATCAAGAATAGGTATACATTGCCTCAGATTGATGATTTGTTTGATTAGTTGAAGGGAGTTGCAATATTTTCAAAAATTGATCTGAGATTAGAATATCATCAGGTGCGCATAAAAGAAGAAGACATCTATAAGACCACATTTCATACAAGGTATGGGAATTATGAGTTTTTGGTGGTTCCTTTCGGTCTTACCAAGGCTCTAGACACCTTCATGTGTATGATGAACAATGTGTTGCGCCTTTACCTGGATAAGTTTTTGATAGTCTTTGTTGATGACATATTGATCTATTTGAAGAACGAGGAAGAGCATGCAGAGCATCTGATAACATTATTGATATTGTTGAGAAATCATAAGTTTTATGCCAAGCTCAACAAGTGTAGTTTCTTTCAGACTCGGATCCATTACTTGGGACATGTTGTTTCCAAGGATAGAATAACAATGGATTCAGAAAAGATTAAGGCTATCATTAAATAGCCAACCCCAAAGAATGTGAATGAGGTAAGATCATTGATGGGACTAACAGGTTATTTTAGAAGTTTCATCAAGAAATTTTCCAAGATTTTCTATCCTATCACATCTTTCTAGATGAAAGGAAATAATTTTGAATGGACTGTTGAGTGTGAAGCTAGCTTTGGTCGGTTGAAGCAATTGCTTACCAATGCTCCAGTTTTGAGCATTATAGATCCTAATAAGGACTTTGTGGTTTGTATTGATGCCTGCAAGGAAGGACATGGTGGAGGGCCTGATGCAGGAAGGGTAGATGGTTTGTTATGAATCATGAAAATTGAATGAACATGAGAAGAATTATGTGACTCACGATCTTGAGTTGACAGCTATCATTCATGCATTGAAGATGTGGAGACATTATCTCCTTAGAAGGAAGTTCATTTTGATTAGTGACCGTAGTGGACTGAGGTAATTATTTGACCAACCCAATTTAAATGCAAGGAAAGCTAGATGGTTAGCTACTCTCAGTGAGTTTGACTTTGAAATCAAGTACATCAAAAGAAAGGAGAACCGGTTGTAGATGCTCTTAGTAGGAGAGTTCAGGTGAATCATATTTCATCTATGAGCTCTTATAGGAAAAATTTGAGAGAAAAAATATTACATGTAGGGTAGCATGATGACAGGTACCAATAGCTAAAGAAAAAATTACAACAACAAGGAGAGAGTGATAAGGATAGGGGGTATCACCTCACATTAGATTGTTTGGTTAGATTTGGGATCAGGATCTATGTGTCTGATTGTAGTGAGTTGAAGAAGCTTATTTTGATAGATTTTAATGTCAAGCCATATTCAGGCCATCTATGATGCTAGAATACTTTAAAAGATATTAATAATTTTTATTATTGGCCTAATTTGAAGAAAGAGGTGGTTGAGTTTGTTGCTAAGTTCTTAGAATTTCAATAGGTGAAAGTTGAATGCAAGCATCTAGTTGTTTTGTTGCAACCTATTCCGATTTTGGAATGGAAATGGGAGATCATTTCCATGGATTTCATTATAATATTGCCAAGGAACTCAAGGCAGCATGACTCCAACATGGTAATGGTTGATAGGTTGAGAAAGATAGCTCTCTTCATTATAGTAAAGTCTACTAATTTAGCTAGAAAAGTGGCTCAAATATTCATTAAGGAGATATTGAGGTTGCATGGAATTCCAAAGAGGATTATATCATATAGAGATGCTAAGTTCAATTCCAAGTTTTGGAAGGAATTTTTTATAGGCTTGGGGATAGAGCTAGCCTTCAGTACAACTCATCATCCATAGATAGATAGGCAGTCAGAGAGAATGAACACGATCCTTAAGGATATGTTTAGGATGTATTTCATGCATCAACAAAGGAAGTGGGAGGAGTATCTTTCACTGGGGAAGTTTTCTTATAATAATGGGTATCAAGAATCCTTGAAGATTATTCCATTTGAGACTCTCTAAGGGAGGAGTTGTAATACTCCTATCAGCTCGAGTGATCTAGTGAGCAGGGTATTGATTGGACCAAATATGTTGAAATAGATGGAGCAAGAGATGTAGGTTATCAAAAAGAATTGAAGGCAACACAGGATAGACAGAAGAGCTATGTGGATCAAAATAGAGTATTCAAGGAGTTTCACGTTGGATATCATTTGTACTTTTGTATTAAGCCAAAGACGAGCTACTTGAAGATTGGGTCATGTTCCAAGTTGGAACCTCATTATTGTGGGCCTTTTGAGACCCTTTAGAGGATTGGGCCAGTGGCATACATACTTTATTTGCCTCCATTAGTGAAAATCCATAATTTTTTTCATGTTTCTCTACTTAAAATATATGTACGAGATGTTGATAATATGGTTGATTGGTCTATATTATAGGTGGAACCAGAAGTAGAGTTCCAGCGAGAGCTTCAATGTATCCTATATCAGAAGAAACTCATGCTCCAGAATCGAGCAATAGAGAAATTTAAAGTGCAATGTAAGCACTTTGGGCCCGAGGAAGCTACATGGGAGATGGATGACCATATGAGGGAATTACATCCTTCTTTATTTTCTGGTTGAATCAAATGTGCTTATATATTTATGAACATATATATGTTTCATTGTAAATATTGTATTGAGTTGTGTTATAATTCTCCAATAAGAATGTTTTTCATGTTTTCAATGATTTTGTCTTATCAAAGGAGTCATAGAACACCATGGATAGTGTACCCCCAAGGTGGAGGGATTTGTAACAACCCTAGGTTAAATTTCCATGTAAATAAAGAATGCATGGACATTATGAAAGAAAAAATAAAACCAAGGTCATGGGACACGTATTCCAAGCTAAATGAGGGGAAAAACATTACATTGGGATCCACTAGTGGTTAATTATTTATTAGTTATGGAAATTGGCATTGTCAAGAGGAAAAATGAAATAAATGACAATTAATTATTACAGTCTAGCAAGGACATGTGGCAAGGATGCAAAATAAATAAAGGCAAATGAAGAAATTCCACTTCATCAAGTGAAAAAGAGGAAAATATAAGAAAGGATAAAAATAGTAAAAGAATATGCATGCAAGGAAAAATGATGTAAAAGGAAAAGGAAAATAAAAATAAAATTGAAGAGACAACATTCTAGCATTCTCTTTTCGAAGAAGAAAGGAAAAAGGAGAGAGAATACTAGAGCACAAGGAACACAAGGAATACAAGCAATACACAAGCAAGGAAAGCAAGCAGTGGAATAAGAGTTAAAGTGGTAGCCAAGAAGAAGGCTTGGGTAGTAGTAAGAAAGGGAAAAATAATAGCAGTGGATTTTGCAAGTAACAATGTGTATGTTGATTATATTTCTAGGATTTGAATGCATGGTTCACGAATTACTTTATTGGGCATTGTTTGATGTCATTGGCATGTGATTTTCCTAGATTGGTTATCATGTATATCTTTACCTTATGCCATTTCCTAGATATCCATGATGTAGTGGGTTCCCTATTTGGTTGATCTTTGGATTGCCAATAGATTTTGGATCTTGGTTGAGGTGATCTCAAGAAAATCCCATGGGTCGAGAGTGGAGAAAGTTTTCTCTAGGTAATATCTTGATAGGTGGGTGGAGATAGAAAACATTTATCTGGGTATGGTGTAGAAATTCCAAGGTATCCAATATTGTATTGGTTTTGATTATTTCTAGACCCGGTGTTGGGTGAAATCACTATGGATTGAGGGTGGAGGTGGTTTCCTCTAGATTTTGTATTTGGTTATGCTTTGGTTTATCCCATGTAATCCAAAATTCATGCTTGGAATATGGCATGATGGTGATTGAGTTGGAAGAGAGAATTGGTCTAGTCCCAATCTATGGTCAGGCAGTAATGGAAGTCCCTGACTTGGTTGGCATTATGCCTATGTTAATATGTGTTATTATTTATTGAGATCAATGAGTACAAGTTTTGATTTAATGTGATGATTATGTGACTGGTTTGTCATGGCTCTATTGTTGGTTAAGTGATGTCACATGCATAGTGTATTTATTATTATATGAAGTACTCTTGTAATTGATCTTGCTCATGGTTTGATAGGCTCTTAGATAATTTGTATGAATGTATGAATGTATGAGCTAATATGTGTTTATTGCAGCTAGTACGAGAGGGAAGAAAACTTTCTTGGTGAACATATGATAAAACCTATGAAACAATGAATGACTATGTATTCATTCCTGACAAGTACTATAGTCACAAAGTGTTTGAATAAACTATTCTGATGTTATGGACAAGTTTGAGCAAGAACATTGTTTGTAACAGAGGCTATAGACACATTGAAATTGTTAACAGAGTCTGGAGAATTATGGGTAGTTGGCCTATAGACTAGCCATAAAATTCTGGAACATGGTTTGTGGTCGTACCCTCAGAGATGGGAAATCTTAGCTCTAGCCACACTGAGGATGGTTTATCCATTCGAATGGAGACCTTTGGCTGCTCTAACATTTCTACATGCATACGACTGGTTTGTAATCTAGGTCAAAGGGGTAATCACAACTTAGGGAAAACGGTCACGAGTGAAAATAGATTAACAAGTAGTGTGACCATGTTCCCATGGGTGTTATGCGACTAGATCACAAAACGGAAGAAAAGATAGATCAAAAAATTGAAAATTAGCCTCTTTGAAGGGCCAACCTTATTCACATCACATAAATGAACAATTATTGGATGATATAAATGACAATACCTCCTTGGTATATATAGGATTATAAGGGGTCACAATATAATCAAAGCCTACATAACAATAATAATGTAAGGGAACAACAATAAAAATAGTGGGGTTCTGTGGCGCACAATAGTAACAATATGGGGGGCACATGGGCACAAAAATAACAATAGGGGGGATACATTAGTACTATAGGGACCTCACATGCCCCTCTCCTTCAAAAAATTGTTTTCCTCAATGTTTGAGTAGTTTTGGATGCTTATGTTTAAAATTATCATCCTCCCATGTGGAATATTTAGCGGGTAAGTTCTTCCACTTAATGAGATACTCTGAAATTCACTGGTTTCGTAGTTTTTTGGGTTTTTTTTCTATGATTGCTTCTGGCTCCAATTGATTTTTCCTTATTTGTTAAGTTATGGAATTTTTTTTTGAACTGGGATCTTTTCACTGATAACCTTCTTTAAGCATGAAACATGGAAAACTAGGTGTACTTGGGAAGATGTAGGTAGCTCTAATTTGTATGCCATAGTACCAATTTTTGCAACACCTTGTAAGGACCATAATACTTGGGTGATAATTTACCATCCTTATTATCTTGCTTGAGGGGCATTTGTGTGTATGGTTGTGGCCTTAAAAATACCTAGATGCCTACATTAAAACTTCTTTCACTGTGATGTTGATCTACCTATTGTTTCATTCGATTTTGTGCCAGAGTGAGGTTATCCTTTAAGAGTTGGAGAACTTGATGTTGATGCTTGATGTGATCTTCCATTTCTTGAACCTTAGAATTTTCTCTTAAAATTGATGTGATGGATGGTGGATGATATCCATAAAGTGCCATAACTGGGGTCATTTTTGCTGCAGTATGGAAGGAATTATTATATCACCATTCAGTTAGAGGTAACCACTTGACCCATTGTGTTTGTTTATCATATAAAAAGCAATGAAGATATCTTTCCAAAAATTTGTTCACTATCTCAGTTTTTTTGTCATATTGAGGATGATAAGATGAGCTATGAGCTAATTTATTACCAAGACATGAAAATAATTCCATCCAAAAATTTCCAATGAAAATGGGATCTTCGCCACTTACAATAATCTTTGGGTTTCCATGTAGCTTTTGAATTGTTTACATAAATATAGTAGCAACTGTACTTGATTTAAAAGGATGAGCTAATGCATAGAAGTGTGCATACTTGGTAAGTCTATCAACTACCACCACGATGACAATCTTCCCTTCATACTTGGTACAACCTGTGACAAAATCCATTGAGACGTCCTCCCAACACTGACTAGGAATGGATAAATGTTGTGATAGACCCCGGGGTCTTAATTGTATGACCTTTATTTTGTTGTAAAACTAAACATTCTACCACAAAATTCTGAATACAAAATTTAAGGCCATCCCAAAAAAATTCCTTCTTTACCCTGTGGTATGTTTTTTAAAATATTGAGTTCCCTCCTAAGGGGGAGGTGTGCAATTCCAAAAGAATATTTTGTTTGAGTTGGGAATTCTTACATATATATAAGCAATCTTTGTACCAAAATGAATCATTTTTCCAGATAATTGTATCTTATTTAATGGGATCTTTATGCAACTTTTGAATGAGTGTCCACACCTCCTTGTCATTATTAAATTCATCCCTTGCTTTAGTTATCCAATCAGGTTGGATAATATAAATGGCATAAAGCAATGTTTCCACATCCTCATCCTTTCTTGAGAGTGCATCTACAAAAACATTTTGTTTCCATTTTTTGTATACGGTTTCAAAGTCATAACCCAACATCTTTGTGACCCTTTTTTACCATGAAGTGTCTTCCCATTAGGTAAGGTCATCATTTCTATAGTGCATGTAGTATTTCCAACATTTCCTTGTCATAAATAGGTTTGTGTAAATAATTTCCCTTGATTGGATGAATTTCAAAAGAAATGGGTCTTCCTTCTTGCATTAAAACAACACCGATTAAATTTCTTGAGGCATCACTTTCCACAATAAAGGTTTTTGTGAAGTCTGGTGTAGCTAAGACTGATGCTTGACACAATGCCTCTTTAATATGTTCAAAGGCCTTAGTTGCTTACGGACTCCAAGAAAATGCATCTTTCTTCAGTAACGCTGTTAGAGGTGATGCTATTCCCCCATAATTCTTAACAAACTTGCGATAATACCCTGTCCTAAGAAATCCCCTAATATGCTTTAAGGTTGTGGGGATTTTCCATTCCTTAATGGATTTAGTTTTGTTAGGGTCTACCTTATCACCCTCATGAGATACAATATGACCCAAATATTCCACCTCTTGTTCTCCAAAGAAACATTTGGAGCTTTTTGCATATAATTGTTTCACTTCCAATAATTTGAGCACCATGTCAACATGTTGAACATGATCCTTCCAAGATTTTTTGTAGATTAGTATATAATCAAAAAATACTAACACAATTTTTTTAAATAAGGGTTTCAAAAATGCATGACCAAAAATTCATAATGACCTTCATGAGTTATGAATGTTTTTTTCAGAATGTCTTCAGTCTTCATTCTATTTTGATGAGATCCTGAACGAAGATCCATCTTGGTGAAGTAAATTTCTCCATGTAATTCATCCAACAATTCATCAATGACATGAATGGGAAATTTATCTTTAATATTGAGCTTATTGAGCTCCCTACTATCTAGACACATACACCATGATCCATCCTTCTTGTGCACCAATACTACTGGAGCATAGAAATAATTTTGACTAGGTTGAATTATACCAACTTCTAGAATTTTTGCAACAATACGTTCAATTTCACTCTTTTCGGAATAGGGATATATGTAAGGCGTGATGTTTGGAGGAACACTTCCTAGAATCAAGCGAATAGCATGATCACAATAAAAAATAAGTGGGAGGCCTTTGGGAGTCTCAAATACCTTGGAATGTTTGTCCATTACTTTTTGGAGGTATGGAGAAATAGATGATTTCGATGTTTGAACCTCTAGTGAGAATAATTGTGCAATTACGCCTCGTTGTTATTTCTTAAAAAGCTTTGTCATGCCATTAGAACTGATTATATTCCCTGGTTTCCCTTTGATACCCCTTAATTAAATTTCCTTTCCTTCCCAAAAAAATCAAGAAGAGTTCTTGAAATAAAAGTTATCATCCCCAGAGATTGTAACCATTGGACTCCTAGTACAACATCAACACCACCCATTGGAATGGAAAGAATTGGACTATTCAATACATATTCCCCCATGGTTAGTTTTATATTACGATGCTTTCCAGAGTAATTTATAGTTCCTCCATTTGCAACCATCACTTGACACTCTAGTGTTGGATATAGAAAGAAATACAATCCCTTTGCTATCTTACAATGAATAAAATTATGGGTACTACCCTAATAAATATTCAGTATTACCTTTTTATTCTTGATATATCCTTCTATATTGAGAGTTTTAGGAGTGGTAATTCTCATCAATGCACTACAAGATATGTTTGGATTCATTTCTTCTTTCTATAGGGTTGGTTATTGGTGTATATCCTATATACATTTGGCAGAAATTCTGACACTTTTGACCAAATGTCGAAAATTTCCCCAAATTTTATCAATTTTTCAAATCCCGCCCACAATCGTCGCTATACCGACATTTAGAGACAAGTGTCGGTATTTGCGACACTTAGAGGTAAGTGTCGATCTTGCGACGTTTGGAGAAAAGCGTTAGAATTGCGACGGATTGGAGGAAAGTGTTGGTCTTGCGACACTTAGAGCTAACTGTCGCTATTGTGACATTGGGAGCATAGCGTTGGACTTGCGACAGTTTGGAAAAAAGCGTCGGACTTGCGACGGTTTGGCAAAAAGCGTCGGACTTGTGACACTTAGAGCTAAGTGTCGCTATTGCGACGGTAGGCTATGGTTTTCTCATTTTTTTCCATGAAGGTTTGTTTGTCAAGGGGTAGACAATTGGGTGGGTTATCCACTACCAACCCATGAGAACAAAATGCAATTGGAGGAGATCCATGACGACTTACATTTTTCCTTTTCTTGAATATTAATCTCATAGCAATCTCCTATACAAGTTGATCATCTTTCCACATAAAATATTTATGCCCAAACATCATTTTCAAGGACTCCCCTTTTCTACTCTATAATTTTGACATGCCCATTGGCTCTCTTTCCTTGCAATGAATTTCTGGTAATGGTAGGGCATATTTTCTTCTCAACTCCTAGCATAGGCTCAAAAAATATTTTTATCTAGTGTTCCCATATCTCTAGGAGCAAAGCGTCAGTATTGCGACGGTTTGGGGCAAATCAAAGAAATGTTAACCATCAAAATTTGCTAAGTTGTGATTGCACGGGTGCCCTGTGCACGTTCGTGCGGTTCGTTTGTCGTTGCTCCCTTATGCCTTCGTTCGGTCGTGCGCGTCGTGTCGCGCTGTGTGAGCGTGCCCGCCCAAACGTGTTCGGGTCGGGTCATTTCGTTTGAGGGCGGTCGTATCAAATTTTCTAAGTTGTGACCGCACGGGTGCCTTGTGCACTTTCGTGTGACCCGTTTGCGGTTTGCTCCCTTGTGCCTTCGTTCGGTAGCCCGTCGTGTCATTTCATTTGAGGGCGCCCGCCCAAACCCGTTCGGTAGGGTCGTTTCATTTGAGGGCACCCACCGAAACTCGTTCGGGTAGGGCCATTTTGGTTGAGGGCACTCGCCCAAACATGTTCGGGTCGAGTCGTCTCGGTTGAGGGCGCCTTCCCAAACGCTTTTGGGTCGGGTCGGTTCAGTTGAGGGCGGCTGTATCAAATTTGCTAAGTACTTGTGACCGCACAGGTGCCCTGTGCACGTTCATGCGGCCTGTTTTCCGGCTGCTCCCTTGTACATTCGTTCGGTCGTGTGTGTCATGTCGCGCCGTGTGAGGGCGTCTGCCCAAACGCGTTCGAGTCGAGTCATTTCGTTTGATGGCGGCCGTATCAAATTTGCTAAGTTGTGACCACATGGGTGCCTTATGCATGTTCGTGCTGCCCGTTTTCCGTTTTCTCCCTTGTGCCTTCGTTCAGTCGGGCGTGACGCCGTGTCATTTCGTTCGAGGGTACCCGCCCAAACCCGTTCGGGTCGAGTTGTTTCGGTTGATGGCGCCCACCCAAACGTGTTCGGGTCGGGTTGTTTCAGTTGAGGGCGCCCGCCCAAACGTGTTCGGGTTGAGTCGTTTCGGTTGAGGGCGCTCGCCCAAACGCATTTGGGTCTTGTCGTTTCGGTTGAGGGCGGTTGTATCAAATTTTCTAAGTACTTGTGACCGCACAGGTGCCCTGTGCACGTCCGTGCAACCCATTTGCTGGTTGCTCCCTTGTGCCTTCGTTCAGTCATGCGCGCCATGTTGCGCCGTGTGAGGGCACCCGCCCAAACACGTTCAGGTCAGGTTGTTTCATTTGGGGGCGGTCGTATCAAATTTGCTAAGTTGTGACCACACTGGTGCCTTGTGCATTTTTGTGCGGCCTGTTTTCCATTTTCTCCCTTGTGCCTTCGTTCGGTAACCCGCCGTGTCGTTTTGTTTGAGGGCGGTCGTATCAAATTTGCTAAGTTGTGACCGCATGGGTGCCTTGTGCACGTTCGTGTGGCCCATTTGTCGTTTTCTCCCTTGTGCCTTCATTCGGTAGCCTGCCGTGTCATTTCGTTTGAGGGCGCCCACCCAAACCCGTTCGGGTAGGGTCATTTCATTTGAGGGCGCCTGTCGAAACCCGTTCGGGTAGGGTCGTTTTGGTTGAGGGCGCCCGCCCAAACGCATTTGGGTCAGGTCGTTTCGGTTGAGGGTACCTGCCCAAACGTGCTGGTCTCGGTCATTTTGGCTGAGACGCCGTATCAAACCTGCTGGCACTTGTGGATCGCATCGGTGCCCTGTGTACATTCGTGCAACACGTTTACCGGTTGCTCCCTTGTGCCTTCGTTCACTCGTGCACGCCATGTCGCGCCGTGTGAGGGCGCCCGCCCAAACACGTTCGAGTCGGGTCGTTTCGTTTGAGGGCAGTCGTATCAAATTTGCTAAGTTGTGACCACACGGGTGCCTTGTGCACGTTCGTGCGGCCTGTTTGCTGTTTTCTCCCTTGTGCCTTCGTTCGGTAGCCCGCCGTGTCGTTTCGTTTGAGGGCGCCCGCCCAAACCCATTCGAGTAGGGTCATTTCGTTTGAGGGCGGTCGTATCAAATTTGCTAAGTTGTGACTACACGGGTGCCTTGTGCACGTTCGTGCGGCCCGTTTTTCGTTTTCTCCCTTGTGCCTTTGTTTGGTAGCCCGCGATGTCGTTTCGTTTGAGGGTGCCCGCCCAAACGTGTTCAGGTCGGGCCGTTTCGTTCAAGGGTGCCTGTATAAGTTTTGCTAAGTTGTGACTGCCCAGGTGCCTTGTGCACGTTCGGGCGGCCCGTTTTCCAATTTCTCCCTTGTGGCATCGTTCATTCGGGCGCGATGTGTCGCACCGTCTGAGGTTGCCCGACCGGTCGCGTTTGGGTCAGGTCATTTCGTTTGAGGGCGCACGTATCAGTTTTGCTAAGTTGTGACCGCCCAGGTGCCTTGTGCACGTTTGGGTGGCCCGTTTGTTGTTTTCTCCCTTGTGGCATCGTTCGTTCGGGCGCACTGTGTTGCGTCGTGTGAGGTCTCCCGATCGAGCGCGTTCAGGTTGGGTCTTTTCGTTCGAGGGCGCCCATATCAATTTTGCTAAGTTGTGACCGCCCGAGTGCCTTGTGCACCTTCGGGTGGCCCGTTTGTCGTTTTCTCCCTTGTGGCATCGTTCGGTCGAGCGTGTCGTGTCGCGTCGTGTGAGGGCACCTGTCCAAGTGTGTTCAGGTCGCGTTGTTTCTTTTGAGGGCGCCCGTATTAGTTTTGCTAAGTTGTGACCACCCTGGTGCCTTGTACACATTCGGGCGGCCCGTTTGCCGTTTGCTCCCTTGTGGCATCATTTGGTTGTTCAACTATCCCTTTCGGGTCGAGTCAGGTTGTGCCGTGTGAGGCCGCCCAAGGAAATGCGTTCGGGCGTGTCGAGTTGGGTCTGGTCGGGTCGTGTCGTGTGAGGCCGCCCAAGGAAACATATTCGTATGGGTCGGGTCGAGTTGGGTCTGGTCGAGTCGTGTTATGTGAGGCTGCCCAAGGAAACACGTTCGTACGGGTCGAGTCGAGTCATGTACTGATGGCGCTCAAGGAAACGCGTTTGGGCGGGTCGGGTTGGGTCTGGTAGGGTTGGGTTGGGTCGTGTGAGGGTGGTCATATAAAAAATGCTAAACTGTGAACGCCTTAAAATTCAGTGCCTCCTCATAAGGGACAAGGTCGACAACATTAGGATTTTTTTTTCAATAAACAAGGGTATTTCCAGGACACAGTTAGGTGGAGCAAGAATATAAGAGCCAAATTTCTCATGAATGTGGGACACTCGAACTTAAGATTTTCTGGAGTAGTCATGAGGTGCATTCCGGTTATTAAGACTTCATCAGATGGCCATTCTTCAGACTTAAATTGTGTGACAACACTGTGGCTGTGTTTGAAACTAGAGATTGAACATACATTTGGTTTGATTGCAATAGACATTTTCATCAATAAATGTAAAGCAATGGGTAACAAATACTATAAATTAATAAATAAAGAATACATGGCAACAAGCAACAATACTTACAAAATTGTTACATTGAGATGCAAAGAATAAGCAACTAATGTGCACAAACAGAGACCAATGAAACTATCATCTTAACCCCTAACCCATTTAACCCCCTAAACCTATAAACCCCTAACCCCTAAACCTTTACCCCTAACCCATTTAACCCCCTAAACCCCTAGTAAACCCCTAACCCCACCCAAGGAAACACGTTCGTATGGGTCGGGTCAAGTCGTGTGATGGCGCTCAAGGAAACGCGTTCGGGCGGGTCGGGTTGGGTATGGTCAGGTCTTGTCGAAGTGTGAGGCCACCCAAGGAAACACGTTCATACGGGTCGGGTCGAGTCGTGTATTAATGGCGCTCAAGGAAACGTGTTTGGGCAGGTTGGGTCTTGTCGAGTGAGGCCGCCCAAGGAAACACATTCGTATGTGTCAGGTCGATCGAGTCGTGCGATGGTGCTCAAGGAAATACGTTCGGGCGGGTCGGGTTTACATTCAATGGCTTAATAATAATTTTTAAAAATCCCCATAGGTAGTCCCAACTCTGAGTGCCCCTTAATGTTTTTCATCTTCCTTGATTTAATCTTTCTCTTTGATTTTTGTTTAGAAAAAATGATGTATGACCTTATTCCCATGGTGGATTTTAATATAATAGATGAGGCGTTTACTTTTAGGCCACCTTTTATATCAACATTACTCCTCACTGCAAAGAGATTTTTTTTAATATATTAAAGGATATATGAATTGTGATCCTACTCATTTCCACCTCCAACCAAGAAATTCCATCAACCTTAATATTAAAAAAAGATACCCTCATATCACCCATATCCTTAGGAAGACCACCCTCCCTATCCCTTAGAATGAATATATATATATATATATATATATATATATATATATATATATTAAGCATTCCTTGGGTGGAAAAGTTTCAAAATTAAAACCCTGGCTACTATGGTTTTCTCAATTTTTTCCATGAAGGTTTGTTTGTCAAGGGGTAGACAATTGGGTGGGTTATCCACTACCAATCCATGAGAACAAAATTCAATTGGAGGAGATCTATGATGACTTACAGTTTTCCTTTTCTTGAATATTAATCTCCTAGCAATCTCCTATACAATTTGATCATCTTTCCACATAAAATATTTATGCCCAAAAATCATTTTCAAGGACTTCCCTTTTCTACTCTATAATTTTGACATGCCCATTGGCTCTCTTTCCTTGCAATGAATTTATGGTAATGGTAGGGTATATTTTCTTCTCAACTCCTAGCATAGGCTCAAATAATATTTTTATCTTGCGTTCCCATATCTCTAGAGGATCATTCATTATGTCTCCTTTCCTTTTCACCCAAAAATATTTGTGGGTGTCCCAATGGGCCAACAATTTTAACATGGCCATGAATACATCAATTTATTCACCTAAAGGGAATATCATAATAATCTAAAACTTGGTTAGCTCCATCTCTACACAACTTAGCTACAATTTTTGTGGTCTAAGATTTTGTTCTTTCATTCATTTTAATGAACTTCTCTAGAGTGTCCCCAATAAGTATGAAAGTTATCCCCTTACAAATTCAACAAGAAGTGAAAGGAGCTTTACTCGAATAGGTTATACAATCTCTTTTTCCTTGAGAGGGTCATAATAGGGTCACCATTATTTTAATGACATGTAAATATTGTTCGAGAACCAATTCTATTTTTGGATGACTTCGACATCCTTACCAGACATGGAAGTAAACAATGTCTATCCCTTTGCTAATAAGTGGAAGAATGAAGTATAACCCAACACCGATGTCCAATGCCTATTTATTCATTGACTCATAAAAGTCTTAGATATATGTCTCATATATAATTTTTTCACAGGTAGCATTAATGTAGTATTTAATCCATGTGTACATATTCCATGAAAATTATCATTAAAATATCTTATTTCATCTTCATATCTTTAACTTTAATCCTTCTAATCCTATTTCTAGTACCAAGCTTTTCCCTTTTGTTATTTTCCCAAGAACCCTACCCCACCTCGTAAATACCACATAGTGATGTTTCCCAAAATTTAGATCTCCTTCACCTAATAGAAACCTCTAGCCATTATAAGTTCTTAAAGTTAAAATGTTTGATTAAACACACAAAAGAGTATAAGGAAGCTTATGGGGTGATATTAATAAGGGAACTAAAATCTTTTATTCAAAACCTTAATGCCATGTTTAAGGGAACTAAACGAATTATATACCATGTTTAAATCAAACCTAAGTTGGAATTTGAAAGGTTTTAATACCTATTTATATGGTGGACCATTACCGCCATAAAATATGGTTTTAATAGGCATTTCAAACAAAATACAAAGGTTTCGGATTAATCACGAGCCTTTCAAAATTTTACATTAATCACTACAGCTACCCCTACATGTAATCACTACAACTACTTTCCACCTCCATAATCGACTCAAACCTTACTGTTTATATGCCTCCTGCTACAAAGAACCACCCGTGAAACGTGCAAGAAACTCCAGAAAGATTCCTAAAATACTGCAGGCCCTTCCTCCATCAGCAGGAAAAATGGTAATGTGAACTTATTTTCTGTTTGTTACAGGTGTGAACTTATTTTCCATGTTTTGTTGTATAAATTTAAAGCAAATGCACATGGGTTCAGTAATTGTTGCACCTGCCTATATATTTCTTTGCTTTTTGAATCTGTAGGAGTCATTTTGTAAGGAGCCTCATTAGGTAGACTTAATCTTTGAACCAAATCAACCTAATGTGAAATACTTCTCATGGGAGGTATTCCCTTTGGCATATCATTTGTATTACGGGTATCTTTGTAGTGGAAACCAAGAATGTACGCTCTTTATTCTGAGCCGAAAACCAATATATCTCATGTATTCTCTCACTTCATTTGGGAACTATCGCAATGTAGGGCTTCACAATCTCTGCAAACTCATTCAACAATTGTTGAGTTTCCATCGACACATAACTATTTTCCTTATCTTTTTGTAACTTCTTTGGCATTATGGCCAAACAGAATTTTTCCTATCTTTCTTCCTTAAGAAATTCTTTCGTTGAGCACAACATTACATGACCACTTTTGTTTCCATTACACCTTGCATCACTATTGTCCGTTGTTGTTGTCTCCTCTTTTGCCATTTTCTCTACTATAATGTTGTCCATCTTTGCTGAATTCATATGTATTTTCCATACCATCATTCAACACATTCCTATCAAACTACCAAGGTCTTCACAATAATACATGAGATGCCCCCATCTCCGCCACATACATAATACTTGATCATTGAAGTTGCTGATCTGAAAACTCAACAAACAGTACTCTGTCACAATGACATGCTGACATTTCTATAACTATGAAACCCACTATGGATTGGGATAGGACATGCAATTTAAATTTAGCGTATTGATCAACTCAATGGACACCAAATTTTTTGTACTCCCACCATCTATGATAAATTTGTAGCATTTACCTAGAAGTCTAGAACCTAGCATTTAGTTCTAAAAACTTTCCCTCTATTTATGTACTTTTGTAGCCTTCCTTTTAGGTTTGAGTAACACCATTTTGAAAAAAAAAATTCACCCTCTTCATTCTGAAGTATTACAACATTTTCTCCCATAGTTGATGCCTCACCTACCCATGTGACATGAGTCCTAGCCTCATTCTTTCTTCCTAGATTGTGCTTCTATGGGAATTTAGATGCTTTCTGTCTGTCTACTCCATACCTGTAACAAGTAATGACATACTTATCCTTACCTTTTCTAAACTCTCTGCCTCTGCCACATGGTTCTCTCCTTAGGAAATTTGACTTCTTAATGCTTCAGCTTATCTCCCTTCGCTAAAATGTTTCCTTACAACCTTTACTCTTTCTTTGTTTCTAAATTTTTTCCTATGCAATTCTACTGCTACTTCCTATTCAACTTTTCCTCTACCTTGGAAGCAATCTGATATGCTTCATCCATGATTTGGAAAGAATGGGTACTCATCTCATCTTGAATCTGGACCTTCAAACCATTCACACACCTTGCTAAGCTTTAATACTGTGGCTCTTTTAGTCTTGATTTGGGAGTCATTTTGAAGAATTATTTTGTATAATCCCAGATAGATATCTATTTTTGATTCAAATTTTGTGCTTTCTCTACATAAAATTTGTTCATAATCAACAAGAAAGAACTTTTCCTTGATTTTACTCACCATTTTCTTCCAATTCTTAATCTTCTCCTGGTGCTTGTCCAGTTTGCCATTTTGCACAACATTGCAACATAGTGCAGGATACCTTTCAACTTAGTTATTGTAAAATGAACTATATTGGGGTATTGGACATTCTCATACTCAAAGTATCAATTGAGTTCACCTATCGAATGTATGAGCCTTTACTTTCAAACCCATTATAGCATGAAACTTCCACCCTTATATTACCTATATCTTTAAAAAATGAGATCAAATGCTCAACTGGGTTCTTCCACCCAAACATCCTCTGATTCCGAGTCTGCTGTAGCTACAACATCTCCAATTTGTCTGGCTTATAATTCTTCAATTTTCCTTCTCAATTTTTCTAATTCCTGGTTCCTCACATCTCTTCGTGGCAGCATCCTTAGGAGTTTTCTAAGCCTACGAGACTACCATTCACAAGCCTTTCTTTTGACACTGCCTCATTGCTCATCTCTCAGTAGACAAGAGAACAAATGAATCTCTTTCAGGTCTCCTTGCTACCACACTTGCGCATGAATTGATCTCATGGAACCCAACTAGCAAGAGAGAATTAGTTTTGATACTTCTGCAAATTCTCAACTAGAGCTGAACTTTGCTTTGATCCCACTTGATGCACCAAACATTTTCTATAATTCTGTGACTCACTACAAAATTGTGACACTATTAGACTGCAACAACTATGGAAGTAGCTTACTTAAGCAATCATAGTAAGCAAATGCTATAGAACTAATTTGAAAGAATTAATATTGTAAAGAATAGGAAATAGATAAAATCTAACTCTTTGTTGCAGAATATGTCAATTCAGCAAGTGGATTAAAATCTAGAGGTCTTAGTCTCTCCATGATTCACAATATTTAGAGCAATGTGATCAAAATGGTAGAAAATCTTGGGCTTCCATGAGCACAAGCTGATATTCACTCTTCTCTATGCATATTTGGAGTTTAGCCTTCTCTTCTCTTGTTGCAAACTGCTGGAACACTTCTTTTTTGTTGATTTAATAAGTCTGTAATTTGCTTCCAGGATGTTCAATTCACATGGTAGCTCAACAGTCTTTGTAACTCTTCAACTCCGCATGTGTTGTCTCTACAAATGCCTAGGGTAGCTTTTGGTGGTGAATGTTTCAATTTAGCTTTTAGATATTTTTCTTTTAGCATTTTTGTAGCATGTGGCCTCATTTTTTTACCAAACTAAGTCATTAAGCAGTACAAATTAAAAAATAAATACTTGATGCTGATTGCACAAACCAAAGGATGCCCTAGAGGTAGATTTAGAAAAGATTTAGGCTAGAGTCTCTCTGATTTTGGTGTGTGTTTTTCTCCAGTGGCACCCTCAGCTTTTCAAAACTTAAAAATGTTTTTAAAAAGAAAGACACGGAAAGGTAAACACTCTCTGCCAATATTTTCCATACAGCCCAGGTTGAGCAACCACATATACATCACCAGTTTTTTCTCTTCAGATTTGTAACTTAGAAGAGATTTGTCTAACCACCTCCGGGTTGCTCCCAGAGTCACCTAGGCAAGCCCTCTCAGTATCATCCTCTTTCTGTGGTACCTAATTAGTAATTTAATTAACCATAACAGTTTCTTGATCATGCAGGTATTTCAAATATATTTCCAATAAGCATAAAGCTTTCATGTTAAACAATCAGGTCAAAAGACTTTAGAATATGATGCAAAAAATACAAAGAAACCACACCAACACTTAAAGAACAAACAAAGTCAAACCTCTACAAAGTATAAATAGATATCTGATAAACTTCATTCCACCACAAAAATGTGCTTAACTAAAGAAGTTCTAATTACTGTGCTTTCAAAACAAATCTTTCAATTGTAGTGATGTTATAAACATACCCCTACACCTCGTGAATAATCAATGTGTATAAGTAGACCATCATAAGGCTCATTTTAAACATCATTATTATCATTTTATAAATCATTTTTATTAAATCAACAAGAAGAAAGCAACAATTACATTCAGTTCCACTGAAGCAAAGTATATGGCAGTTTCAAATACTTATTATGAAGCTATCTAGATTTGCAACTTGATTGTAGAGTCAACCAATCAGTTGTTGAAGTCCAATATTGTCTCTTGTGGGAATCAAAGTTACATCAAGCTCTATGAGAATCCAATGTGTCATGACCATTTCAAACACATTGATATTCAATACAATTTCCTAAGATTCCAAGTTCATTAGGGAGTTGGTAGTGTTGGACCACATTCTGACAAAGTTGCATATGGTTAATAGTTTGACAAAGCTCCTACCAAAGGGGAAGTTTGACAAGTTGGGGGAGAATATTGGGTTATTGGGAAAAGAAAAAAATCTCAAGAGTGTTAGATTTCCTAGTTGGTCCGAGTTGGTCTCGCCTCAGCCTTGAGAACTTGAGCAGCACCAGGATTGCAGAGCTAGATTGTGGTACACCAGTTAGAAATATTCTTAAATACAGCTAGAATCTTATAACGACACCTTTGAGGATAGACGAATTAGTTTTTGGGTCACACCCACCAAGTATGGCACACTAGTTGAGGAGATTAACACCATCATCTCAAGTGCATTCATGAGTGCACACTTATGGAATGAGGCACCTTCAGGAGAGGAGTTATATCTACTATGATAATGCACTACTCTAAAATAAAAGCCTTGCATACAACGCAAAGATATGATGGAGTTGCTCATGCTCAAGGGAGATGCACCACTAACGCTATCATTAGCTTGTTTTCTAACAACACCTTCTCTTAACTTATAAATGAAAAGGATGGGCACACTAGTTAGACATTTGTAGAAATAGACAATAAGAGTGAGTCTAGCTTGTAGGTTATAGTAGGAGCTTTCGTGAGATCAAAACTTGTTGTGACATTCTTCTATTTGAGTAATAAATACTTTTATGCAATTGTAGTTGGAGCCTGCTCTTTTTATCCTGAATTCTTAGATTGCAGATTTGTGTAGAGTGGGCCTAATATATTTGTTTTTTTAATCCACTGTACATGTTGTGTTTGCACTCTTGAATTTACATCCTTCAATTTCTGCTCATACAAATCTGAAATTTTGATAGGCAGATACTAAAGTTCAGTCATGCTGTTAGGATTTTTTAATTCTCTGAGGGTATTCTCTTGTTTTCAATAGTATTTTCATATTTCTGCATCACAGCTCATCTCTTCCATTTCATTCTACTATAATACAAAAATCATTTCTAGTATAGTTTAGTTTATATCTGCTTTTTACTTAATTGATCTTTTATTTTATTTTATAGGAGCAGTGCTTAGCAATCTCAATTCACACTCCCTTTGTATTCACACTGTTGTATATGTGTGGTCGTTGCACATTATCTCATATTTATATTATCTTTGAGTGCAGACTTGTGTATCACAATTCACATGTTAGAATTGACAATCATGAATCAACATGTTGCATTTTTGTGTTGTATGACCTTAATTTGTTGTTTCTAGTTAGTCTTGCGACAAGTGTCTTCATAAACAACCCTGCAACCACAATTCTGGCTAAGGAAAATAAACTTATTGTGTCCAACGGTTGAAAAGCATGAAAAATTAGATCTCAAAGATGAAGATAGTTCAATACAGAGAATGTGACTAAAATTCTCCAAAACAATACTTGTAGCCAAGTATTATATCATTTTCAGGGAAAGCCAATAAACTTAATACAATTTTCTAGGGAAAAAATAATGTAGAAGCTAACACGCATGGCCTTGGCAATTTTATATTCTAATATTTGTCGGGATAAAGCTAGGAAAAATAACCTTTTCCCAACTGTAAATCGTTCATGTGCTGTAAATGTCATGAATTAAAAAGACACAGTAACAGGAAGTATGGAATTGGTTTGTTGACCTGTCATTTGATTAAATACTAAATTCCCCAGCAATATTCTTATGGGGCTAAGCCAAATGTCTACGTAATACTTATTGGCAATCACTACTCTTGATGCATTCACCCTTCAAAGGATTTATCATTACATGACTCCAATGGTTATTCTTGTTGAGCCTCTGCTCCCCTGAAATCTTCATGGGTATACACAAACTATTAAATATTCTAATGTATATTAAGGATTCAGTGGAATATTGCAAGATCCAAAGATGGGCACAAGTTAGACAAGGAAACAATATCAAAATCCTAGAAATGACAAAGTACAATGATAGTCAAAGGAATGACTCAAAAGAGAGATTGCAATAGTGGAGGCACAAGAATTTAACATCTTCGGGACTATAGAAATATTAATGCCAATGCTAGAGAACAAGATCCTTTGAGGGCTCATTGGCTATAATATGGATGATGGTTGTCTTGGGATAAATAAGAAAGAGAGAGAGAGACCAGGTTCTAATAACATATATCACCAGTCTCTATTTAAAATGGATGCCTAGACACCAAGACCTATCAAGGTGAGATGAATGCTATAAAATTAAATCATTGGTTGCAGCAAATAAAATTTAGAAGTTTACTTCATTGGGGTAGCATCGGATGTGCAAAAATGGCATTCCTCATGTTCCCATGAAACCATCTCTCCTTTGGTTGGAAGGACACTAGCCTATGATAAATTTTTCTCATCTTAGATACTCTACAAGTGATTTGGAAAGAGGAGGTAAAAATGGTAATTTTTGGCAGTTTTAATTTCAGGACATTTTAGTGGGGCATTGGCTGGTAGACAGTGAGATTACGTTGAAATGTGGCTTTGTTGCAACACTGCAGAATTATCTAGGAAAATTTTTGTACAAAAATTGCAACTAGAGGCAATTCTGGCCCTCACGGAACTGAAACAGGGAGACTCTGTATGTGGTTGTAACTGTTCTATATGTATCACATTAATAGGGATATCAATCAACTAATGGATCACTAAGGTAATTACACCATTAGCCTAGACTAAAAGGGGGGCATATTTTTCAATGGTGATTCTAGAACTATATATTGACAAGACCTTGACAAAGGTTTTATTTGATTACATAGTTGTTATAGTTTTAAGGTCAAGTAATTAAGCTAAGAGTTGGCATAAACAGAACTGAAATAAACCAAGAAAGGTGTGAACATAAGTTTGAAATAGTCTCTAACTTGGTGTTGTGAAATGACTTTGTTTCATATAAAGATTAGGTTTTGTTCTTGTCATAAAAAAAAACCCTATATGAATTTACCTTGTCAACGATTAGAGTGCTTTCCATTTGACAACATACCTCATGTATGTGTTGAATTGACACAATGATACAAATTACATTGAAAAAACATAGTGATCCTACAGTTGTCAACATGTGATAGTAATTCTCGCTGCAATCTCATTGTGCATAGTTACCTATTAGAAGAGCGACAGTTGTTTGGAAACGTCGGAAAAAGTGATTTGGAAAGAGGAGGCAAAAATGGTAAAACAAGTGATTTGGAAAGAGGAGGTAAAAATGGTAATTTTTGGAAGTTTTAATTTCAAGACATTTTAGTGGGGCATTGGTTGGTAGACAGTGAGATTACGTTGAAATGTGGCTTTGTTGCAACACTACAGAATTATCTAGGAAAATTTTTGTACAAAAATTGCAACTAGAGGTAGTTCTGGCCCTCACAGAATTGGAACAGGGAGATTCTGTATGTGGATGTAACTATTCTATATGTATCACATTAATAGGGATATCAATCAACTAATGGATTACTAAGGTAATTACACCATTAGCCTAGACTAAAAGGGGGGCATATTTTCAAAGGTGATTCTAGAACTATATATTGGCAAGACCTTGACAAAGGTTTTATTTGATTACATAGTTGTTATAGTTTTAAGGTCAAGTAATTAAGCTAAGAGTTGGCATAAACAGAACTGAAATAAACCAAGAAAGATGTGAACATAAGTTTGAAATAGTCTCTAACTTGGTGTTGTGAAATGACTTTGTTTCATATAAAGATTAGGTGTTGTTCTTGTCATAAAAAAAAACCCTATATGAATTTACCTTGTCAATGGTTAGAGTGCTTTCCATTTGACAACATACCTCATGTATGCGTTGAATTGACACAATGATACAAATTACAGTGAAAAAACATAGTGATCCTACAGTTGTCAATATGTGATAGTAATTCTCGCTACAATCTCATTGTGCATAGGTACAACAACTCAGGAAATCTCAGTCAAGGAATTGTTAGACTTATCATGCCTACGTACATATCATTATGACCTTCAAGTATTGCACTGAGTTTATACTGACCAGACCAAAACATCCATATCAAATAGATGTGATTGTCTTTCAAGCACAACTCACTTGAATAATATGAAAAATGTAGATTAAATGAATTTCTCCAAGGGTTTTCATGCTTTCCTGTTAGTTGGATCAGGCTTGCACTGGTTCACATGGATTGCATGTAGAGTGGATGTGAGGACATCCTCGACACCTCTGGAAGCTCACCAAACTGCAGCCAAACGACAAGGTTTCAATTTGCTGAAATCTTTACTTAGAGAAGTTAGAATCTTACACCCCTCAGACTCAATAATAAACTCTTTATGTTTCTGTTATTATCTGATCCCTAAATATACGATCTCTCTGGGATGGATCCACAAGTCACACCAGAAGTCTAGAGAGTAATTTTGGTATGAAAATATAACCTCAGGAATGTTGTGTTCCTTGACATAGATAGATCTTGTATGTTTATGCAAACACACAATAGAAATAAAATACATAATTGACTATAATATTGAAAACTTAAATGAAGCAGAATGTTTTATGGTGAGTATGATTATGTGCAGATCTGAAATCTATTATTCTGAGAGAGGCTGTGCTCGATAAGTTCCAATTCATGTTTCCTACCAACTTAGAATGAACAATACAAGATTGAAGTCTTTTGGCTTTCATACTATGAACTTTGCAACATGTAGAAATGAAAATTGTTGAGATTTTTAGCTTGGGAAGCAATTTCTGCATAGGTTTGGTGTGAATGTGCAACTAGTTTGATACATTATTTAAAAGTAGTTCTATTAAAAGAGAAAGTAATTGTATTTTGTAATTTACTTTAGTAAAAAAAGTGAAGTCTTATATTTAGCATACGAGTCTAAAAATTGTATCTCATTGCATGACTTAGACTAGGAGTAATTTCAAAATAGATTCTCAGCTAAAAGTATAAGGACAGGTCAAGGTAGAGGTTTTCAACCATACTATCATGCTTGAGTGGTCATGTAATCGAGAGAGAGAAGGGATTAAGTTGAGGCAAATCTCGACAACATGCAGTAGTCTGTACAGGTGTTGCAAAGTTCTATACAAACGTATGGAGCAGTTCCATACAATCAGATAAACAGACTCTGCAGGATTTCCAGCAGGCCATACAACAATTTTATGCTGTTTCTATTTTTTTCAGTGTACTTTCTCAAGCAAGTTGTACAAGCTTAGTTCAGGGTGTTATTTTGGTATCTCTGTATTTTTTTACCTAGCAGCTTGTGGAGGTTTCCTTGCAAGTTCATTGAAAATTTGAAACTATTTTTATGCTTTCCTATTTAATTTCAAGATATTTTGTGATCAAGGCTATGGTTTAATTTTGGCATTAATTAAATTTAGCAATCTACTCATCTGATTGAGATCACAGAGACATTAGTCACCTACGGCTTGAAATTTTCACATCAACTATCCTCAGGGTGAAAAGCCTATTCAAGCTTACATGGTTCGAATCCATAGTTATTATTATTTTGCATATTTCCCATTATATAGTTATGACGACTACCCCATCTGTGGATACCATTCCAAGATTCACTGAAAATCTCTTTAGCCTAATCTAATCTACCTACTTTGCAGAAATTGTCTACTAGCAAGGTGTAAGTATAAAAATTTGGCTTACAACCCTTACTTTTAATTATACTCAACCACTCCAGGGCCACTTTAATGCACAAATTTTATGTATTAGAAAGGTAAA
The DNA here is from genome assembly GCA_034641835.2 of Pinus albicaulis. NCBI lineage: Eukaryota > Viridiplantae > Streptophyta > Pinopsida > Pinales > Pinaceae > Pinus > Pinus albicaulis. The sequence goes on from CM076578.1 coordinate 1,105,534,924, forward strand.
TTTAGAAATTATTTCAGTTTTCATTTTGTGTTTTCAAGTTAGATATTGTTTTCAAGTTTTCAAATTTCTAATTTTATTGCAATGTGGCAGACTGATCAGGGCAGTACAGGAACAACCCCGAGACAGGATGATCGCAGAAAGGGGCCAGTGGAAGAACATGTAAAGTGTCAGCACTAGTTGGTCTTGAGATCCAGCAGCAAAAATACAACTACTCGCTTCATTCTGATATGAAAGAACAATTGATTGCCGAGTGATAGGAAGGCACAGAGGGGTATAGGCTTCCTCCATCTGAGTGTTAGCTGTAAGTTCCTTGACCATGAGAAATTTTGGCATATTGTCTCTCTCAAGCTCATATTCCTCAACTTCATGGTCTAAGTCATTCTTAAACAAAAAACAATCTTCAAGATTATCAAACATGACAGCCTTATCATCTTCATGAAAGAAAATAATATCTGTTTGCTGATCTATAAAACTAATTACAAGACCGTCATCATTTTCAAAAGAGGAAGAAGTTTCACCAACACTTTCTTGACCATGTGCACACTGCAAATCTGCTTTAGCTTGGGCTATAACATGACCTTTCAAGAGTTGATCTATCTCATCTTCAGACAAAGGAGATAATGCTTTTTGTTTTATTTTTCTCAAACAGTGATTGTCTTCATGAAATAAAATTTCAAAACATGAAAAACTTGAATGACAAACCTTAATTCCCTGATCTTCTGAAATTTGAAAACATTTTTGATCATCTTCATATGACATGGCAATCAAATTATCATTTATCACTGAGTTATTAAAAGAAGATTTTTCACTTACTTGAACAAAGATCTCATCTTGTTTTTCATGAACTGACTGAATTACCTCCTCATGAAAGCTTTGTTCTAATGAAATGAGAACATTTGGATCAATAACTTTGTCTTCTTCATTCCAGATGATCTCAACAGCAGAGCTCTCCTTCATGGGATTCAGCACAGGGTATTCTTGATCATCACGATCTGAATCTAGATCTGAAATAGCTGACTTGACTTTATCACATTCTAAAATTGAAACTTGACTTTCCTGCATATTGTCTTCTTCTATGGACAGATCTGAAACAAAACCTTCTCTTTCATCATTTTCCATTGTACTAAGATCTTGATCCGGCTGCATAGTTTCCTGAGCATCTTGATGGGTATCCTCTAAGTTCTCTTTATGCTGCTGAAATGGATTTTCGTACAGAGCTTTCATGATCTCATCATCCATGAAGTCATCATCTTCATAAACTTTTTCAAGATTTTCAATAAAACTATGAACATGGCTACAACAGTTTTGAACTAAAGTTAAGGATGGATAAGATTCTTTATACCTTTCAAAGAACATGGTATGAAAATCCTTCAAACAGTAAATACAAGCAGGTGGCAAACTTTCATACCAAGATCGGGCTTCACCTTCCAGAGTGGCCATGAATATCTTCATCAAGCAATCTTCAGGAAAATCAACCTTCAACTTGCGAATATGTATGTGAAATCTAACCAGATGCAAAGCAGCATCCTTCCTTTGCCAATCTTTAAACGTAGGCAAATTCCTTTGCCAATCTACCTTAGGAATTTTATTTGGAAAACCTGGAATGTGATCTCGGCTCATGGGAGCATACCTTCGATCCAGCGAAACCATTTTGATAGCAATCAATTCACCAAAAAATTCCTCAGGCTACTGATTTTTGAAGAGTAGAGTCGCCATAAAAATTCTGAACCTTAGGATTCTACGACACTGGAGTCGCCAGGTGAATGATTTCAGCCTTCTTATGTCTGATTGTTGTCCACCATCAACCATCAGATCTAACTTGATACATGTACTGGGGCAATTTACAAGTCAGGTGTTACGTTTACAAACTAGACAGGAGATTGACTGAAGCAGTGTTTATCTACTTTCGCTAATGCAAAGCAAGAGCGTTTCGAAGGCTACCTGGCATAACTTCAGGCTCTGTCTGTAGCTTATAAAACGAATAACACTAACAAGCAAACCATTTTTCCCCAGTATGGTCGCCACTATGTTATTTCCTAAATCTACCTCAGGCTGAAATAAGGCAGAGTTCAGGGTAACATCAAACCACGCTCAGTTTGGTAGCTAGCCCTACCAGAGCAGGAGAGGGCTCTCTCCGGGTCAATCTCAGCAAAAATAATCAATGGGGCTTGAGATGACTTGAAATAAAAGCTAATTTTAGGCTAGGTATATAAGTGAAAGAGTTTGATTTGATTTTTGGGGGTTTTTGTTGGAATCAAAGGGAAAGGCAGTTTTGGGTTCGGGGATGAGGCCTAGTTTTTGTAGAGTTCTGAATGGGGCAAGGAAGGCAATTGTTTTGATGATTTGGATTGAATGAATGGATAGTTTAGACCAGTGAAGAGATGAAGAGGGAAAGTGGCTTTCAATAATCCTCTTCAAATAGATGAAAACATGGAAAATTAAACAAAACTCAAGGCAAAGCAAAGCAATCTACTGACTTCCACCTTTATCACTCATTTGTTTAATTTAAGAAGAAAGGAGAAGGGAAATGATACACATAAAACATCAGTGAAATTACAATCACAGAGAGAAATACACCATCAAAACATAAAGCCACATGGATCCCAAAGAGTGCTGCAAACCCTGGTCTATTCCTTTGCCAAAATGCAGAGATGAAATGTACAATGAAGCTCAAAGCAATCCCAAGTGTCCAACCTCTGAAAATGACTGAGAAAATACAAGATATAGACAAGCCTAAATCATCCCCATGCCTCTAGGGGTCGAGCTCACCATTCTAGGAGCTTTTTCAACCATATCTAAACTAAGAACTGGAAAATAGGCAATGAAACAACTTGCCTCTATATGATAGGAAACTGATTCATTCACTTACATTTCAATTTTTGGTGAATGAATCTACTTGGATGAGTAAAAACGTGCCAAAATTACATCATAGTCATGAAATTACATCAAGTTACATCAAGAGTTACATGAAAAAGTCAAACTGGCCAAAACTAGGCGAAAAACTAAGCTGCTGAGTGAAAAATAGGCCAAATTTCCCAATGCGCCGCGCCTGAAATCTCTATGCGTAGCGCCAATTTGAGGCTGATTTGGAGGGCCTTCCTAAAGTCCAAATTGAGTGCAGGATATCTTGTTGGAAATCTCTACCTGTCTACTTTCCAACCCAAGTGGAATTTCTGAATTTGGTTACCATTTGCCCCTCCAAAAATCATATCTCCCAACACTGCTTCTTGTGTGTCCAAAAAGTGGCAGAAAGGCCATTTTTAAGGTGTTTTTGACCCTTTAGGCAACCCAAAACTTGTCAAAATCCTTAGGTAATGGGTAGGAATGCATAAATTTTCATGAAAAATCCAGAAATGCAAAGTTTTCTTCAAGAGGAGCTGCCAATTATAAGCGCGCGCCAAGTGGCGCTAAACGTCGGGCAGAAAAATCTGTGTTAAGGCCAAAAAAATCAAAATTGACAAAAATCTTCCCAAATTTCTTGAAATTTGGGCTGAATTTCCACCATTAAGCACTATGCTGGGCCAAAGAAGCTTCGGCCAAAATTTGGAGTCTATCATGTCTTTTGCGACGCTTTAGTGCCCTCTTTAGTCTTGCTTTCAGGATCTTGATCCTTGCTTTACAAACATGATCTCGCGCCAAATAATGGTTCTTCATGTGCCTGAGCATGTCCTTTTCCTTTTTTTCCTTCTCCAACAGCTTCTCAAGATGAATATTGACCCTCTCAAGCCAACTCTCTCTATCATCCTCAATCTCCCGCTCAATGGGTGTCATCTCTATTTGGCTTCTTTGGGCAGCTTGCCGGTTTTCACAGATGTTTTGCAACTCCATGATTGTTTGCTGATCTTCCAACTGTTTGTTTTGCTACTCCAGGTAATTTATGATCCATTGGGCTCTCTGCAATTTGACGGTCAATGTGTCAATCTCCGCCTTCTGCTCCTAAATAGTCTCTCTCAACTTTGAGCTTGGAGAGCTCAAATCCTCATCAATGAGTACAAAATCAGTATCCTGGCCTCCTGAAGGGACCTCATCCTGCATAGGCATTTTACCTCTGTCCTGTACCTATACCTATGATGTTGATGACGGCAACGAGACACCTTCCACCCCAGGTGGAGATAGTACTCGTCGGGCTGCTGCAAATAATCCTAGAGTGCCTCTCTGATAAGTGACATATGTCGGCACACTAGTAGTCTCTGCCTTCTGACCTCCATACTGATGTGAAGGTTCACCTGCATCATGGATAACCTTTGGAGGAACCTGAGGAGCTGTGAAGTAATCATGGGAAATGAAATCCTCCCATGAAATACCCTGCAATCCAAGCTGATGTACAACCACGATCTTGATGAGTGCATAGTGATAAATATTGTTGTACTGCTGCTCGGGAGTTTTCTTCTGCACAAGAGTGGTCATTCTCTCGATATTTCGGCACATGAAATAAGGAATGTTCATCATCCTCACTCTGGTGAAATGCATCAATAACCTGATGTGGTAGGCATAGAGGCGTGAAAACTGGCCCTCACAACTAAAATATCTGATAATGAGTTTCATCAGAGACGCATAGGATTCCTTTAGGAACCAGAATGGAAACACCCTGCTGAGTTGCCTCACAAAGCTAGGCCTGATGTATGGTTCATAATGCACTCTGTCCACCTGCTGTCTTTTGTTCCACTGTTCACCCACATTCGGTATTCCGGTTGCTTGAGAAATAGTTTCCGATGTCAAAGTGAAATTTACACCAGCAAGAGTTACCTGACCATCATGTAAATGCAATACAAACAAACGAGCCAACTCCTGATGATGATGGATCCTAGCAATCATTTCGCAAAATTGATAGCATGACTGTTCTCGAAAACATGCCATGGAAAGTGGGCAAGCCTGCAATTAAGTCAATGAGGTGGGCTCCTCTCTCACATATATGCCACCTTTACGAGGCCTTCTAGGTGCATGTAGCTCAGTAGTAGAATCACTATCTCAGTCATATGATGTGTCAGTATCTGTCTCCATGATGTCCATGCAAGGTGTATATTGGCTTATATGAGAGGAAAATAAGAATTTGGTGCTTTGTTTCAATTGCCAAATATATGGTGGTAAGAGAGGGACTGTGGAGAAATAGGGCAGTAGGAACAATGGACCTCAATCAAGTGATAACTCAAGTGTAAGGATAGCCAATTAACTGTTTGGGAAAGTTGGGGTTTGGGAATTTTTACAAGTGAGATGGGAAAGTGTAAATGATAGGAAATGAAATGACTTGGGATAGGGAAATGGGGCTTAGGAATGAGTGACTTGGGATATAAGGGAATAGGGGAGGGACTGTAATGATAGTATAACAGTGAGAGGGATGGAGTATGTGGCACAAAATTACTTTTTAAAACCCTAAGGGAACAATTCTTAACAAGAGAATAGGGTTTATAGTTTTGGCATTCAAACTCTCACATTCAAACTCAAACAACACTAAACATGGGTTAATGGCAATTACAAGATCACTTAAACTTACTTGGAGTGAGAAGGACCAAGTCGATTTGAATTTTTGTGGAGCAATGACAAAAATCTAGCTGTCTGCCCCGTGCGCCGCAACAGTGGCCCAGTGCGTCGTGACACTTGTATGCGCCACGACAGTTCAAAAATACACAGAGGTGAGCAGCCCTATGCGCCGCGCTCAGCTAGTGCGTCGCGCAACCAGATTCAACACACAATCCGCCCTCAAACAACTGCTTCGCTCCTCCACAATTTCTCTTGGCTTCACTCTTGTCTTTAGCACGCAAATGAATCTTTGAAACAATGAAAATATCTTTTATGGCAAAGATTTTAATTTTTGCTTCTTGAAAACCCACTTTTGTAATGTTTGAACTTTGACACTTTTTAAATAAACTATGTTTTGCTTCCTTTTGATTTTGACTGATGAAGAACTTCTTGTCTGTCTTTGCAAGGATAGCTGGCATGGATATTTGGCAAAGGTGACCAGGGTTGCGCATGGAGTACTTTTACAACTGAAGAAACTTTGAAAATTACATTGCATTTATTACAAAAGATGAAATAGACGATTTTTCTTCAAAATAGAGTTTTGAAGAAAAATCATTATCAAGCATTATGACGATGAAATTTTTTGCATTGAGACCTTATTTGAGGCTTCCTCATGTGTCTGCTAGCCATTATTATGCATCTTGAGACCTAATTGAAAAAACCCTAGACCTAATGAACCTAAAACCCTAAAATGACTCTTTATTAGCCAGGAGACCAAAAATGACTGTAAATGATTTTGATGAACAGACACAGACCAACAGGTACATGACATGAGGGATATGAGTGACAAGACCCTTATGTCAGATGATCCATGCTCCTAATGGAATGCAGCTAACTGAACTGAATGAGACACCTAAAATGAAATGCAACAAGAGAAATTTTATCTCTGACGGAGGGATGAAGATATCGACTCTAACAGGGACCAAGCCGGCAATGCTACTATCAGCGAGGACCGTGACTATAATTAATTTTTTCTAATTATACCTTGATGGTTGTCCTTATAATGTTTTTTTTTTAAATGAAAGAGAATTTTGTACTTGAGGATCTTACCACCAGAGAGGAAGACAGGGCAACGGTCCCAACAGTGACAACTGGTGCACTAGGTAATTAATCTCATTGCAATTTTTTTTAATTGATATTACCAAACTAGTTCAATGATATTTAAAAACTGACAATTAAAATTTAATATTATATGTTTTGTAGGCGATGCCCCGTCACTGGATGAGACCAGACATCGTGACTACGCAACTAGGTCAGCAGTGCGGGAAAGGCACGAAACAAGAGTAGAGCACGATGATGTTGATGATGTGGTTAGGAGCTTTAGAAGTAGGAAGAATAAAAATAAAATTTGATAATGTAAAATATTGTATTATTATAAGACAAACGTTACCATACTTGGAATAATTTTTGCGTTATATAAAAAACTCATTTATCATACTAGTTTTATGTCAAGCACTAATTTCAATGTTTCCTTTGTACTTTTTGTTGCGTTGTTTTTTTATTAGTTATTGATTTATTTTTTTTCTGCTCATGAAAGTAAAAAATGAAATATAGATTGGGTATTGGAGAATTGAGACTGATGTGAGGGGGGGGGGGGAGGGGCCATAAGAGCTTCCACCTTCACATGGTTGGCCCTATTTAGTAGAGAATAATTTATTGGAGCGATTTAATCTTGGAGCAAACCTCCCTCGATCCAACGTAGCAACAAAAAAGTCATTGTTGACTTAGTTGCTACTCTTTCAGATCGTGGGAGGCTTGTTCCAAGTTCAGGCGACTCCAGTAAATTGTTCTTGAAACAAAGAGGAGCTTATTCAGGTATGTTTTGACATTTTCAACATATGTTCTAACATTATCATAATAATGCATCATAGAGTAAAAAATACTACATCCATTACTTGTATTTATTGTATAGATAATTATGGATTTTGAATGACTTGGCAGCGCAAGTACAAATCCTCTTGCATCATGAGCAATACAACTTGTCAACCAGGGTCATGTCCAGGATATTTTTGCTTGTGCGCTTGACCAAGTTCGTAGTGTCACATTTTGTAAGTTCCTTTACAGTTCATAATTCAATATTAAGCTTGTTCATGATTATTATCTAGTTTTTTGTATGTGTTTTTTCATATATTTGATTTTAAGCAACTCTGCATGTTTCCTGTTGTTCACTATGATTTCTCCATTTACCACTCCCAGGATGAATCTGACTTTATTGTCCAATTTCAGCAAATCAAGCTGAAGGTTGTCCAATTGGACTTTCTTTCTCTTTTCATATAATTCAAGATGGATATGATAGAAGTGCTCCAAAACTTGCTCAGGGGTCTCATATTTATGATTGGTTCCCTTTGAGCCAAAAATGTGCATGTTACTTGCACTGATTGTAGTAGTCAGTTTGAATTTCCTTAAAAGGCCCTCTTGAAGTGAAATCTTCATATTCTCTTCAGACAATGACACCTCTAAATGGACCTTGGTATCAGTATTGTATTCCTTATAGTCCCTTATGAATGGTTCTTTAATCTTATCATTCCCAGTCATCAATGCTTCCAGAAATTCCTTGTAATCCTGAGTCCACTTGCGAACAGGCAACTCTATAATCCTTAATGTTGTCTCATTAATTTCCTCTATGACGCCACTAATCATGTAAGACACACAATTATCCTTTATAGTTGTTCGTTCAATTATACCCTTAAAACCCTTGTACCAAGGTGCCAAGCCAATGGTGTATTCTCCAGTGCTCTGGGATGTTGAAGTGTCCCTTAATCCTAGGCCAATCAATATATCATAATAAAGTGATAAAAAATATATATATCGTAGTATAGGCTCAGATCATATCCGGATCCATAAGCTTGTATAGTTTATATGAGGATAATGTTTCCCTAATCTACATTATCTCATATTGGTCTTTTATAAAAATTATGTTTCAGTGTTACTCTAGTGTATACTACAATGTCCATATTCATCATACAGGTTAAGGATAGAGTAATAGCATACAATATTCTACCTAATAAATCATCTTGTATTTCAATAGCTAATGTGGACATAGGTGTAATGTAAGCTCAATACTGAGATATGCTTGTTCCTGTTCTAGCTCGATATCATTGAATACGCTCTTTCCAACTTTGATTAGTGAAAAGAGTTGGATTAGCTTAAGCTGAGTAATGTATTCACCCTTATCTCTCTTCTATGATTCCCATGTATTAGTTACAATGATAACAGTTATATGGAACTAAAAGCAGATTGGTATATATAAGAGACCGTATCGTACCTATGATGCCCATCTTAAGCTTAGTAACTATCACTATATCACCTTACTTAAGCTAGTAGTAAGCTCTATTGAATCTATAAGCTTATTGATTTCACTATGCTATTAGTACTAATGAATCAATTCCATTGAATCAGTGACCAAGCTTTTCTTGATGTAACTACACGTAATGGAATAACACATATTCGTATAAACATGATATCCTTAATACAGGTCTTAGATTACAGTGTCTAGGAACTCCATATTCAAGCTAAGATCCTTGTTATGACATAATGATCTCTGTTTCCCTATTCATTTCATACCTTATTAACACTGACCGGAATCATAGTAATAAGTACATAGCCTTACTAGCTCTATGCCAACATGTGTATTACTAGCTCTATGCCAACATGTGTATCTTATAAACCTTAAGTAGAAACACAGTTTGATTGCTCATGTTTATATAATAGTTGATCTTGTATGATTGGCTAAGATTAGCATTGATATGAGTGTACCATTACACAAGCCATAATGAAATGCTCCCTTATGCCTTCGTTCGGTCAGGCGCGCTGTGTCGTTTCGTTTGAGGACGCTCACCCAAACCTGTTCGGGTCGGGTCGTTTCGGTTGAGGGTGCCCGCCCAAACGTGTTTGGGCATGGTTCTTAGAGCCACCCAACCAGTAAAATTGAATAGATGTCTTGTTGTTGCATATGCACATATTGACAGTAAAGAGAGATTTCAGTTCATGAGCATGTGGCGTGGGAACAAAACCTATGTAATCCCCATGTGTGAGGTTAATTAACCCTATGCCTACAATGTTTACTGTTTTCATATCGGATTGGGTGGGGGTAGATAACTCGTAGCCATATCACATAGGCCCCATTCACTTACGAAGGTTCCCCAAACTCTGCCCCCAATTTGGTTGATCTTGCTCAGCTTGAAAATTTTGAATTTTCATTGATGATTGATTTTCCTCTCACTTGAATGCAAAAGGAAGATGAATTTCATCTTTTTCCTCCATAATTTCCACATTCGACATCTATTGTAGCTATTCATCTATGCTCATCTGGAATCACCACAAGTTGTACTTTTTTTTTTGCAATGGATTCTTGATGTTGATCTCGACGAGATTTTTCCTCCTTAAAAAACATATCCTGGTTGTAAGCATGGTTGTGGTATGTTGATATTCAGACGAAAACTACAACCTGTAGCCCTTGATCTGCTAGGGGTTACCTTGATATTAACGGTGGTGTATTCATACTCCTCCTGAATAACCAATAAAGGGTCAAGGAAATTGACCAATATGTTGTCAAGTTTTATCTTATCCATCTCTGGGGCAAGTTGCTTTTCGGCTAACTCCACTGCTTTTGATCTCAATTTTTCCAATTGCTTCCTTCTCTCATATTATACCTAAGCCTTTGCCTTTCTCTTCCCTTCTAATTCTGTAATAGTTTCATAGTGATGCTAGCCAACTTCTTTGGAAAGCATTCCTAGCAGACGATACTTGTGACCTGACTAAAGCCTCAACACTTTCAGAGCATCTGGAATGACCATTCTCTTCTTCCAGTCATATGGTGGGGGAACCCCTTAAAAATCCCTTAGCCTAGAAAGTGCTGCAGCACCACGCTTGGTTTTGTGTGGAATCATTCCTCTAATTGTCCAATAGTCAAATCCTTCTCTTACTTTATTGTCATTTTCCCATATCTAACCAATAAGAGCACAAGAACACCTATTTCTATAAAAGCACCTATAACTTCTTTTACTTTATTGTCATTTTCCCATAACTAACCAATGAGAACACAAGAACACCTATTTATATAAAAGCACCTATAATACTTTTATGGGTTTCACTAATATCCCTTTAGTTAGTATGTGCACAGTAGCCTAGATCTTAAAGTGATTCTCGTACAATGATAATCCACTAGGTGTATTTCTTCTTAAAAAACTATGCATGGATAGATGTGTCATTTATGGCCAAGTTCCACCAAAATGGTTCCCCCTACGTACCTAGTAACTACATTACATTTATTTCATGACAAGACTACCCTACAACCCACCAAATTTCTATCATATCCTTGACGTCAACAACAATTTGTTGTTCAATATATAGCTAAGTTGGAACAAACTTAGCTCTAGAGCTTAGGATATTTTTCCACCTTCTCCAAGTTTCTTCGATAGTTGATCCTTCCCACTGTTCTAGCTGGCCTACAGTCGCTCGGCATATTGCCCAGATTCGTTTTATGAAAGGGCATTCCTGGAAAACATGAATGATCATTTCCTCACTGTTTTTGTACAAGGGGCATCAACCAGGCCCAATCACATACCTTCTTTGAAGCACATCCAAGGTTGAGATCCTTCTTTTGGCACCATATAAAAATTTATGCCTTGGCTGGGCACTTAGATTTCCAAAGAATTTTCCTCCACCAATTTAACTCTGCAGGGACTCGAACTGCAATCACTGTGATGTATCCTGTTGATCAGCGGTTGTCATTGATTTCAACCCAAGCAGCACCAGGGGCCAACACAATATTGCATGGGAATTTTGACCTACCAAATTAATATATTCTGGGTCAATAATGCTTTGTATGGTTTCTACTTGTCAAGATGTTTCCATTGATATATGGCACGCCATGTAATTCTTCACGGTTTGAGAGATATTCATGTTTGAAGTTTGTAACCCCAGTTAGTGGACTAAAACCCCATGGGGTTGGGGCATGGGTCTTTTAAAATTCATAATTAAATTTTTTTATGCTCCTAAAATCCCTCCCACGTTCACTTGTTGAAGCCCCTCTCAACTTAAGCATTCATATAAATTGTGATCTTCATTTCCTCCTTATGCATGGGATTCGGCCATCTGAAACAGGTCATCGTGGAATTTTCGCTCTAACTTTTTTTCTATGATGGTTCAAAAGCTGGAATTTTTATGAGACGAAGCAGAAATCTTGAGGAAGCTGTCGTAAAAATTTCAGATCAAGGTGCGTAACATTTTTGGAGATATGATCTGTGGAAGTCAGGGTTTTTGCAGGATCCTGAAATTCATTTCAAAGAAGTGACCTTGGTAAAATCGTCATAACTATCTCTCTGAGTATCGGATTGGAATTCCGTAAAAAGTGGCAGATATTTCACAGTATTTAATTTTCACTCTATCAATTTCAAAGCCAAATGAAGAAACAGTGACACGTGGCATGCCGTACAAGTGCGCTCTGCAGAAACAGTCCATAATTAGGGCATTGTGAGATATTGGGCATAACTATTTATTGAAGAATCCAAATTGGGTCAGACCTGTGGCATTGGAAAGAAGACTCAGAGGAATACTACAAGACCAAAAATAAAATATTGGGGATCTGAAATAACAGAGATACACCAGATTCAATATCGAGCTCCTAGAAGGCAAGAAAAAGCTAGATCATGTGTTGTCAAGGGTTGCAAAGGACCAGACTTTCTACGACAGCAAAGCAAATCAAGGTGCAGCAGAGGGTAGCATGACAAGAGAAACAACTAAGGTGCATAACAGCAGCAAGAAGTTCATCATATGAAGTCTTCAAGTGGGTAGCACTACATACAATCATTGTAAAGGTATCAATGTACTTAGTCATTGTAAATACATTATTGTACAAATTGTACTAGTATCTATCTGCCAAGGGTTGAAGAGGCAGTGTTGGGAAGTCTAGGATCATCATTAGTTGGTTGTGTCAAAGTTGGGGTTATGGTCTAGTATACCTTCTTCTTCTACATCTTTCTATATCATTGTAAAGTGGACCATTTTCCCTGGTACGGGAGTCCATTCTTCTGTTATTATTCTATAGGGTGGTAGGGTGGTGCTAGGGCGAGTTGTAGCTCATTGGGTGTTGGGGCATCCATTCAGTTGACTACTGAAGAATATCAGGCATTGGAGCGTCCATCCAGTGGGAGCTGGAGAAGAATGCTTTTCTAGATTCTAGGAAGTTGGAGCTTTATTTTCAATTGGAGTTGAATATTAAAGAATTATTAGGAAAGCATTAGGTGGTTTTTGTCCCAAAGTGGGTTTCCACCTTAAAAAATGTTTGCATTTGTGTTCCTCTTGTTTGCTGTTATCATTGTACAAACACTGATAATAATTGAAGATTAACTAATGCTCTAATTGAAAGGAATATTGATTCACCCCCCCCCCCCCTCTCAGTATTTCCAACAGTATCCAAGCTTGGGGACATATTCACCAAAAGGAGAGGAAATCCAGAGAAGCTTGTCCTCTCTATCATTTAATCAAATTTTACGAGCATTTAGAGCATTTGCATATGCATTCCATGATTCATGAAAAGCTGCTTCTAATCCCAGCTCCCCAGTAGTCATCCATCCGTGTCTCCAATTGGTAGTTTTGGCTGGGTTGTTGATGTGTGCAATTATGAACCTAGTGTTGTGCTTTTGTTCAGTATATCAGTTATAAATCTACTAGGAATTAATTTCCAGGTGCTAGGTTCAGAATTTAACACAAACAACAGCACCCATATACTGGAAAACAACCCTGCAATTCTAGTATATGTTAATATTCATTCCTTTCCTTTGTGTTGGTCCAAAACTTAGGTGATAAGAGACTCTGTTGCACAATCTTCACAATCAAACCTGATTTCATGTCATCCATACATAACTTGTTGTGCATCAAAATATGGATATATTCATGTTATAACAACTGGTAATATTGTATTTAAATGTTGGTTCGTACTGCTGTCTCTGTCAACAGCACTCAGTGTTTACAAACACCTGTTTTACATTATGTATTTGCCAAATAGTACCACTTTAGGCACAAAAACAAGGCACCAGTTAGCCTTAAAGGCATCGTCCCTGTCACATGAAAATTAGGCTTAGGAGCGGTGCCTTCTTTGCTGGATTTGGCACAAAGAATCCTCCTTCTGTGAGAGTAAATCAAATTAATCCCATGAACATTGCCCCTCTCTGCAAGCAAATCAGTCACAAAGAAGCTCACTTACACTTCACTCTTTGCAAAAAAGAACAACGACATACAACTGATCATTTGTATTCATAACTTGCCAAGGAACTTATCCTTGAGAAGGCCATCAATTAGCATTGTCCACATCCCTTCATCAGGGTTATGTCCACTTTGCAATTCATTGTCAAAAAACCTTTCCACTTCTTGCACCTTGCCTTATTTACAAAGTCCAGGAATCACAGAATTGTACAAAGATAGTTGTGGTTCATAACCATTTTCAACCATTCTATCCAAAAGCTCCAGACAATAGACACAGTTTCCCTGTTTACAGTGCCCATTAATAAGAGCTGTATAAATTGCTTCATTGGGACAGAGGCCTCTCTCTAACATATTTTTTATCAGTTGGTCTGCCTCAAGGACTCTGCCTTATTTGCATAATCCTGCAATTAAGGCACTATAAATATCTACAGTAGGCTGAAAATGCTTCTTCATCATTTTGTCAAGAAGCTTAAATGCAAGAACACTGTTTATTTCGAGTGGCATTCCATCCAGGTCATGAATTTCATCCAAGTTATCAGGATCTGAACTACCTACTGCATCCTCATCAGGAATCAAGTGTTCTTTTTGTATCTTGTTTTCTTGAACTATACCATTCATAAGCTCACAATAAGTTCTACAATTAGGTTGGCATCCTTCATTTATCATCTTACTTAATAGATCAAAAGCATGATCCCCCCTGCCTGATTTGACGTTGCCATCAATCAATGATGTGTATGTTACTTGGTTAGGTTGTAAGCCTTTCTCCTTCATTTTATCAATGAACATTCCAGCCCCTTCTAGTTTGCCTTTCCTGCAAATTCCATAGATCAGTGCACTGTAAGTGTAGACATTTGGAGAATAGCCCTGCTTTACCATTTTGTGTAATACTTTATATGCAAGATCAATGGCACCAGCTTTACATAGTCCATCAACAAGCATGGTATAAGTCACCAAGGAGGGAGCTAACCCTTCCCCCAACATCTCACCAAAGACATTATCTGCCTCAAGCACCCTGTTTTCTTTGCGGGCTTGAGTTCTGCTTTTTTATTTGGTCTTCTGTCTAAAACTTTGAAGGTCAGTACTACAATGCGGGTGTTTTGGTTTCTAGGATGATTCCTTCCCATGTTAGAGCAGGGCTATCCTTGGATTTTCCATCAAAGTTAGACTTGGGGCAATATCCATGTTTGTATAATCAGGTAAGATATCCTATGAATTGAAGTTTATGTGAGCAAGATATTCTTGTCTAAATTTTCCCTTTGTAAACAATATCTATACCTATATTACAAGATAAGGAGAGAAAGCAAGTTTGCAGAAGGGGCAATTTGATGTTGTGATGGCTCTCTCCTTTTGTTTTTTCATTTACAATTTATGCTTGAAATTGCTCTAATTTTGAAGATCTTCAACCCATTGATTTTGATTTAGACTTTTATAATAGTTTTAGGGTAACAGTGACTTTCGAAGATAGGTTAAGTGTTGTCTTGAAAAAATGGGGCTCTTTTCAGACCGAATTTGTAGACTAACTTTTTAAAACGTCGAAATATTATGAATGGCAATGTGATAACTGCAACTGTCATCAAAGTTTAGCTAGATATCTAGGGGTGATTGTCAAATTCCAAGCCTACCTTCTGATATGAATTTTAAATTGGCATGGGCTATCAAGTCAATTCATCTTGCAGCCATCCATTTTTTATCTGCATAACGTGAGCCTTTCTGGACCTTCTTGTCTTGTGCGTTTAAAATGTCTTATTGCATCCCAGTTCCCGAGTTCTAATCACATTTCAAAATGGTGTTTCAACCTTTCCATCTTTCAATGTATCATATGTGGGCTTATTTGTTAGTGAAAATAAGTTATATTTGTATTGACTAAAGATATGTCATAGCTGAGAACCCCTACTTTGTATGCTTTGAGTAACCAGAAAATCATGATTATGCACTGCCAAAGAGGCATACCGTTGTCAAATGCCATCCTTGAGAAGGCAAAATGAACATATAAGAAATTTGAATAGATAAGATTTGAAGGAATATTTATCTATATCTATATATCTATAAATAATATAAATAACATTGGGAAACAACTATTAGGAACATAGATGAAATAATTTGTAATAAGCAATTAATCAATGAGGGCCTTGAAAAGATTCAATCTGCAATAATCAGGAAATAATAGGGAAAAATCGGCCAATCTTGGCACGCCAGTAATGTTTAACTAAATAATTAAGATTATTTTGAAATAATAATTTTGTTAATTACATTGGGATTGATTTGATTAATTTGAGATTATTTCATATATGGTTTCTAACATTTAAACCAATTGCTTGTGACTATCCCCATGGAAACTCATAATTGCTACATTGATCAAGATGGTCTCAAGATCTGACAATCTTTTACATGGTTTTGAATGCAGATATTTGGGAAAGTTTCAAATGAGTGGGAGAATGTTGACATTCGTGTTTTTGTATGTGGTCCTAAAATTTTAGAGACAAGCGTAGCAAAGGAATGCATGTCATACAACTTAAGAAACTTGAGAAACTCGAGAAACAGCGTTGTGTTTCATTTCAACAGTCATAGCTTTGATCTATAATGAACTAATTATAGAGATATCACTATGACATAATGGCTCATTGTATTATGTTTACATAGGTGTCATATGAAAGTCTATAGCTGCCTTGCTATTAGTTTGGACTATTTCATGAATTGACATGATTATGTAAGGCTCACTAAGGCCAAAATTGCCTCAGGAGACCTATACAAGTTAAAATCTATATGATGTAATTATTGATATGTAAATTAATATCTTTTCATATGAATTTTATAACTTTCCCAAAGGTTATTTGATAGTCTGCAATAAATTACATAGACAATGACCCTAATGATTTATTAATATATTTATGTAATATTAATCTGTTTCGGTTATAATCTATTAGGAGTTTAATCTTTAGGAAAGCCCAGCAGAAGAAAAAATGTATGTGGCATTGTCTCCAAATGGTATCCTTTTTCAAAGGTGACGTATTCAACATGATTTTCTAATAGGTGGACAGTGACAAGGTGTATCTTGGGCTTATTGCTTGTTATCTAAAAACTTGTATGCATCTATGTTATAAAAAAAATATTTGCTTTTGTGCATGTTTCGCTACAAAAGAATGATGAGGATGGATCTTTTAGGGACTTCAATAAGAATGGAAAAAGGAAACTAGTCTTCTTGACTTCTAAATAATTTCAGGCTCTCCCCTGCAAAGCTTGTTTGACCAAGAGTGACCTTTCCGTGGGTCTTTGCCTCCCCTTTCCAAAGGTAGAAATAACGAAGCATATTTTTTAGGACTGTCCTTTTCATGGTCTTGTTGGGCAGAGGTGCAATCTCAGTTGGCAAACATTCTTCAAGGGCATTTGCATTGGAGTGCATTCTAGTTGGGATATTCCTGATGTGTGATTTGGGATTTGTTGTTTGGTATTTTGCACTGTTTGTGAGTTTCTGCATCGTGTGTTCTCTGGGGACTCCACTGCAAATGTGTTAAAAAATGAGGTCATTTCTTTGAAAGAAAATGAATCATAGACTTATAGAAGTGTTCAGCAATTATAGAAGTGTTCACTAATTATTTGAAAGCAAATGAATTTGTTGATCATATTTTCCATATCTATATTTTCTTAAATCTATCATTTTTTTACTGTAGGAATTATCATTTGTATGC